>OY365808.1:17626771-17729561 GCA_959347315.1 Bimastos eiseni | reverse complement strand
ACATGGCGTTATGGCTTTCTTTTTAATATATTACAATGCACTTGCTATTCGAAAAAATAATGAGTAGGCCTGGATATGTACATATATATATATGTGTATATATATATATATACACAAACAATATATCTCTAATATATATATATATATATATATATATTAGAGACCGACCGAAACCATGTTTTTATTTTCGGCCAAAAACGAAAACCCCACCGAAAATGATGCTTTGGTTTCAGCCGAAAACGAAAATTAACGAAACCGAAATTTATTGAACCATTTTTAATTTGTAATGCTAGTTTGTTTTACATCAATATATTTCCTGTCTTTTCAACAATACAACAATATATTTTATCCAAGTTAATGTGTCTGAACATAGTCTAAAAACGAGAAGTGGGCACTAGTTTTTAAACAGACCAATGCTCGCAGCACAGGAATGAGCGATATAGGGAATATGGAACCAAGTGATGAACGCTTTGGGCAGCCACGGGCCTTTGGCCAAAGGATTGCGATGGTACTGGCTATATATTATCCTGCACACAAATATATTATTATGTAGTCAATACCATCGCAATTCTTCGGCCAAAGACCCGTGGCTATCCTAAGCGTTCATCACTTACTTCCAAATTCCCTATTTCTCTCATTCTGTATATATATATATATATATATATATATATATATATATATATATATATATATATATATATATATATATATATATATATATATATATATGGACCATGATAGTAGACTTCTTCCGTTCAACTGATTCTTTATTGCAAATCAAACATCCGACTATCCATCTTTAATCATAACTGGAGTTCGAGTTCAGTGTCACAACACGGCTATCGTCCCCAGTCCTGTAATCTGGAATGTTCCACGAAGCTCTGAGGCGTAGACGACTGACGATGACTGTGGCCAAACGACTCACAGTCCTACGTGACGTTCGAACGACGACGAAGACCACGCCAGCGACACACAGTCAACTGACGAAGAACAATCGAAGGCCGACGACAGACGAGGGCAGCGACCAATACCTCTGGTGTGGCGACGACGACGACCGACGATGGACGACGGTGACGGGAGAAGCAGGCAGAGCAGCGGCCAACACCCCTGATGGGGAGACGACGACGACCGACGAGGAACGACGGTGACGGAATAGGCAGCTAGACGAGAGCAGCGTCCAACGACAACCTTCTTGGTTGCCTTCCTGACTTTTGACTGGCTGTCTCCTCACTCTCCTGCGCTCACTGCTGACTCGGACGACTGCTCCTCAACAACGGTCGGTTACCTCTGCTCACTGCTCCTGAGTCCTGACTGACTCTGGACTGCTCTGACTGCATGTGTTCTTGAACTTCTTGCTGCGTCTGACTCTTGCACTCTGTTTAAACTTCTACCCTGGACTGACTCTGGATGACGCTGACTGTTGATTTGGACGCCGATATTTATACAGATTTGCCCAGGCCAGCCAACTTTTCGACTCTGGGCCAGTCAACCAATTCCTGCCAATTGCACCAACTGTTGGGCCAACTGCAAATCCCGTTGGGCCAACTGCTAAACCAGTAGGGTCAACTGCTAAACCCGTAGGGTCAACTGCTAAACCCGTAGGGTCAACTGCGGTGGGCCAACTAAGCAATTCACGTACGTTGTGCCAACTGCAAACCCCGGTGGGCCAACTGCATTGGACAATTGCAAATCATGTTGGGCCAACTATTCTAATTCTCGTTAGGCCAACTGCAAACCACGTTGGGCCAATTACGTTAACTCCTGTTGGACCAACTATAAATCCTATTGGGCCAACTATGTTAATTCCAATTGAGCTAACAGCAAACACCGTTGGGCCGGCAGCATTGGGTCAACTACAAACTACGTTAGGCCAACTGCAATAATTCTCGTTGGGCCAACTGTAAATCCTATTTGACCAACTATAAATCCTGTTGGGCCAACTACATTGGGCGAACTAAAGTGAATTACGTTGGGCCAACTATTCGACTAGGCCCTCCCTCCTAACGCTTTGAGCGGCCAATAGCACTTCTATCGAATAATAATCGAAAAATTAGAAATAATCAAACGTAATAAAATGGGATAGGCCTATATACAATTTTATCCATGGATTCAATATGCCACTGTAACACTGTTGGAAACAACTGCAGTCGGCCATTGCCTTGATTAATGAGGCTCAGAAGGCGACTTGTTAAAATGTTAAACTAAAATCGTCGGATAAACCGACACTATAAGCAACGCAAGCAGGCTTAACTATAAGTATGCATTTTCTTATCCTAGCTATCCAAAAAGCTGACATGACCTTTTCAGATGCAGTTATTCTATATCACGAACTTTTATTTTTTTATATTTCTTATGTTTCTAATCAGATGGCTGACTTATTAAATTATTGGCGCCCAATAAATCTTGGTGGAAAGACCCAAAAATAAGAAAAAGTCGCGGCGTAGGAGTCTGTGGTCCTTGTGCAAAATCCTGTTATTTAGAGGCTTAAAACTAAGTAAAAGGTATTATTGCTAAGTTGTTCTTACATAGTGTGTAAACTTTTATATTTACTATCTGCTTAAATCCGAATTACTGATACTTTAATCAAATAAGTTTTCAACGGGCACCTATTTTGCTTGAATGTCCGTTTGCAGTAAAGTATTCATTTTATTTCTGAAGGAAAAATCATTTTGCGACCGAAACTTCGGCCACAATATAAACGAAAATTTTACTTCTGTGGCCGGAACATGTACAGAATTCCGCAGGTGAAGGCGCATGCACAGCACTGTTGGAATAAAACTTCTAATGAGTCGTGGTTAGGGTCAATTTAGGCATTGCTATTCAATTCAATATGTTTTTATCCCTGCTGTCTGGCATGATTAACTGAAACCTATAAACGGTTTACCACTCGAATTGAACTGTAATATGACGATTTGTCACAAATGTGTTCTAGCTGTTTTCTTGTGTATCAGGGTGTTACAACATGGCTATACCACCGAGTTATGCAGACCTTGGCAAAGCTGCCAGGGATCTCCTTACTAAGGGCTTCAGTGAGTATACAAGAATTACTATTTTAAAATGTGTTTTCCATGAGTTCATCCTTGACTTCTTTCATTGGTTCACAATGTATTTATGATTGTCATGGCTGCTTGCTGTGCTCTAATAGTGATTTGCATGCAGTCTGGTGTGGTCTTATTGTTTATAAGCAAAGGGGTGGCAATTGGCCATTTTTTACCCCAGGATTTCCAAATGTAATTACCTTTCATGCTTGGACTGAATGATTTGTTGTTTTATTTTCACTGCTTTGTCTTGATTGATCTTATTATATTAATCCTGAATTTACTCTTGTTAAATGACCTAGGCAAATAGCTTTAAACACTTTAATGATTTTGATCAACACAAGACGAAATTCTTGTGATAGATAGAGCTACTTGTATCCTTGCTTATAACACTGGTATTAATTGGTATGTCTGTGACTAGTTTAATTAATTATTAACTTCTTCTTTTATCTTTTGTGTTGTTTACAGACTATGGCTTTTATAAACTGGAAGCCAAGACAAAGACATCTACATGGATTGGATTTCACGACTACCAGCAGCTCTAACCATGATTCTGGAAAGTTTATAGGAAATGTTGAGACGAAATACAGATGGACTGACTATGGTAAGATTATGATCTCAATTTTTGTGAGAAAAGATTCATGTAATATCGTATCATATGACTGCTTTTGTGGTCGTTTAGTATTTAAGTGCTCTGGAATGTTGGCATAGGTGCTTTCTATTTTTTGTCTTATTACCAGTGTATCAAAATATCTATAAAAACTTCAATTTTTATGCTAAGCAAAAAACCAGGTGTTGTCTTTTTACATTCTTGAAAGTGATATTAATATAAATTTGTCAGCTCAAAGTAGATACTTTTGTGACCAATATTCACAAACAAATCTTCAGGTAATAAAGACCAGCCAGACTTGGGGTTCTAGGTTTAACTTCAGTAGTTGATGTAACTTTTATCAGACAGTGACTGTGTGAGCATTCTGGCTACACAATTGCTGTTTGTCAGAAAGATCAATCGACATGTGGTAAGCTTGTAATTGTACTTAGTTTAACTGTTGTTGTGGATATATGTGGGCCATGATAATGATGCAGGTGGATTTGGAAGCTATAACATGTGATTGGACAGCATTTGTGACATAAGAATAATGAGTGAGTCGGATGTCAGTCCATTACGACATTGCTAAGGAAACAGCAAGATATGATAAAAAATAAATTTTTTAATTTTTAGATTTTTTGAAAATGGCGATTTAACTTTTCTAATCTGTGAGCTGGCGATAAAAAAAAAATAATCGCATGTGGAAAATAACGAGCAGAGCTGGTTGGTTGTTGAATGAATGTGATGTAATGTAATGCCTTTATTGAGTTCATTCTGACAGTTTAAAGATGGCGAAGTTCTTATGTAAGAAGGCCTCTATGAAAGATTTTATTGATTCAGGTCTCTCGTTTACGGAGAAATGGAACACAGACAATACCCTTGGAGCTGAAATTACAATTGAAGATCAGTTGATTAATGGACTGAAGCTCTCATTCGATACTATGTTTACACCGCAGACGGGGTTAGTTCCAGTTTCTCTGTGAATAGTATCTGGTTTGAGATGGATTTAAATTATTAGTAACTTTTACAAGGCATGGCTTGCTTGCAGTAGTACTACACACTAGATCTGTACCGATACACATCAGTGTAATTGGGTCAAAATTAGAACAATCAGCAATAATCTGTATCTGTGATAATTAGTAAAGATATCTTCCTAGTTTCGGCAACTCACTGGATAGTTTAGCAATGCCATTTACTGGCTCGCTGTCTATAGTTCTATCATTTCCATAATTACATACTTTAAAAAATTGTTGCAAGGAAGGTACAAATTGGTGTTAATATGCAAAAGCTCATTGGTTGTATAGGGTACATCTTATGTCTTTGGAATCTGTGTAACTCATATGTTGCAACTTTTGATTAATGAAGGATGCATTTTGGTCAAAAGGCAAAAGACGGAGAAAGTAGGCATGCGTGTGAATGTGATTGTTGGAATCAGAGGGCTGTGCAGTTGGGCACCTCCACCCATTTAATTCATGACCCACAGTTTTAGAATCATTTTTGTGTTACCAACAATTTGTAGAGAACTTTGTGCATCACATGTTCAGTGTCTCTCATACAAATTCATTGTGTGGCTGTTTGTAAGGTGGAGATGGCTTATCTTTAAAGTTCTGGAGAATGTAAATTTGACTCTATGAATCAAGGTAAAGTAAGTAAGTGAAAAGATTGTTAATCATTAGGAGAGTCACTGTTGTTCTGGCTTTCATTCTAATTTTACCTTCGATAATCTTTTAACTGTTAATTAGGACATTTCTAGTCACTGGATTTTATTAAGGCTGGTCAGGAGTTTGATTTTGACATAGGAAGAAAAGTGGAAAGATCAAGACCGAGTACAAGCGTGATTACGTACACACAAACTGTGACCTGGACTTTGATTTTGCTGGTCCAACTATTCATAGTGCAGCTGTACTTGGGTAAGTTCAGTTCGAATATAGGGTCAATCTGTTAACGATTCTTTTTTGGAAACTGTATATCTGATGTGCTGTGTGAATTGATGCAGTCTTTCACTTACAAAAGATTAAAAAATTTGGACCAGACTTAAGCAATATTTCAATGATGAGTTGCTTACATCCTTTTTTTAACATGGGACATATATGCACGAAGCACTGGCCCTTAGCCAGAAATAAAGAGTAGGACGTCCAAAAGCATTAAAACTTCGAAGTCGTGATTGCTCGACGTCATGAGCATGTGATGTCGCAAACGACTGAAGCCACAACCGTATGAGTCCAACGACAATGCCCCTACACTCGATGGCCAATGAGTTTTTATCTAAGTTTTACTATTTCGTTTTACGTACAATGATACTAACAACAAATCTTTTAATTACAGATGATGGGAGGAATCGATTATGCCTTATATGACATTTAACACAGACTATTTTGGCAATCACATTCATACTCAGTTGATGCCCACCCTAAGTATTTTCCACTTGTCCAAAGGTAGGGGGCACAGATTGATGGCAAACGTGCTGGCCTAGTTTTAAGGCTAATTTTTTATGGATTGATCTGAGACTGAGTGCATTGTATCGGCCAACATAGCTGAAGTTGTAGTGATTGAAAGACTGATGTTATCATGATTTAATACCTTGGTGCAATTGTTTTTTTGTCATATACAAACTTTCATTGGAGCTTTAAATGCTTTCTTAAATATTGATAATAAATTTTGTGATTGTGTATTCTGGTGTGTCATATACATCTGGTGTGATCACTAGGGACTGACTGGGTAGACAATTTCCACACTGGGTACCGAATCCGAGTATTTGAATATACTATTTGCAGGACAGGTTATGAACCAAGTAGTAGTGGGTCGCTACGAGAGCAGCCACTCTGGCATTTGCCTTGTCAATCGTCGCACAGTATGGTGAAGCTTAAAATTAGAAATTTTCTTATAATGAGATTTAACTAAATAATGTGATACTGTAAGAAATTAATAATAATATAAATTAAATATTTGTCTTTTAATGTTGCCTGTGTAAATCTAGAAACTATATGATTGGGTACTAAATAACATCAAAGAAATTTTAGATATTTATCGAATTATGAATTTTTAAAATAAAGTTTCTATTTGCTTACTATCTGTTTGTATGTATACTATTTGCTGAGGCGAATACTTCCAAATAGGTGAAGAATGGGATATTCAGCCCAGGCAAATGTCCGAGGCGATTTCTGGTTGATCCCTAGTGATCACAGTTGGAAATGAGCTATATCCAGAATTATGTGCATGAGCTTCTGTCAGGGCATATATTGGGTACATCCTCTTATTGGGCTCTAATGTAAACACTGTGAATAAGGTGACCTGGTTGTTACACGGGCCTGAACTTCCAAGGTCCAATATTGAAGTTTTGAGCTTCCAATTTTCTTGGAATAAGTTGCCTCATTCTGTAGCGTGAACTTGGTTGCATATCTTTTGCCTATTTTCGATTATTGTTTGATTGTGTTAAGTCAGAAGAGCCTCTGATAATTAAGTTTCTCTTTGCTACAGACGGTATGAGGTCCTGCATAGGGCAGTGACCTTGCCACGCCTGCTAAGGACCCATACCTGATGAAAGGAGTATTAGTATTAATTAGCTAAATTAGGGTAATTGTATACCTCTTACCCCCTCTTCTCATAGTAACCACCACTGACCTAGCCGGATAATGGTTGGCCATGTGCTGCAAGAGCAAATGTGACAACACCTAGTCCCTGTACCAGGTCACCTTGTGCACATTATTAAAGAGATTACAGAATTGGCCAGGTATTTGTGGTTCGGATTCCTGCATTTGAAGGGGTACCTAGACCACCAGGCATTTATTGACAGACCTAAACACAACCTTTATGCTTTTATTTAAAAAACTGGCTAATGTGATATTATTTTTGCAGATACAACGGATGGCTGGCAGGTTTCCAGATGCTTTTTGATACGTCAAAGTCCAAATTGTCACAGAGCAACTTTGCAGTTGGTTTCACTAAAGAAGATTTCACACTTCTCACATCTGTGTTAGTCCTGTTTGTTCTCTCATTTTATGTGCGTGCGGTGCTGTCGATCTGTGTTTTAGAAATCTGGTGAATGGAATATCAGGTAATTTGAGGAGCTTTGAATCCCTCGGATGTCTTCTCATTTGGTTTTGAGCTATTTCTGAGGGTGATATTCTTCATGTGGATGGCTGACTTATGATATGGTTTTGTGAAATTTATTTCTTCATGTGGATTTGTGTGTAATCTTTATTCAACCTCTTATTTAATCGATGCTGATATATGTGAGTCACCTGGTGGATTTATTTATGAGTGAGAGACAGATAAAATTGGTTACACAAGAGCAGGTAGTTTACTTAATTTGCTGCAGTTCGTCAACAGTCCATCTCACGACTGTAAGCGTGAATGACCTAAATATTATACAGTGAGCATATATATGGCTTCGATCCTGCTCAGTGATCGATGATTTGATCAGGTGTGATCGATCCTTCGCCACCAATTTGAATATTCACCACACCATTTAAGATCCCCATGCATGAACCGTTGCAAGGCTACTAATCAAAGATTTAAATCTCTGAAATAAGTCACCTTTGGGAGTGAACTGCAACCTGCACACTCTAACACAGGGGTTCATGAGGCACAGTCTACGACATTCTTACTGATGTAGTACCAGTCTCAGAAGACTACCCAGCTGCCATTGTCTTGTCTTCAGCCATCCTCATTGTGAGGGTTAACCACACCATGAATTGCATTTCTCCATTTACGTCTGTCCTCCGCCTTTCTTGGCGCACTGTCATTCCAGTTCATGTTCGAATGTTGTCCATCCATGCCATTCTTGGTCTGCCTCTCCCCTGTTTGCCCAACTGACATTAATTTACATATATGCAACATTGATTTGCTATTCATCTTTTTGGCCAGTTGGTTTGTATGCTGTGATGACTGTTGTTTGTAGTAATGATGGTTCAGAGTTCTTTGGATCCGTTTTCCAGAGAATAAATGATAACCTGGAGACTGCTGTCCAGGTTAGCTGGGTGTCTGGCACAGCAGGAACAAGATTCGCTATTGGTGCTAAATACTGTGCAGATAAGGACACAACGTTTAGGGTATGTATAAATTGGTCCAGTAGTTTGTTTTAAATGGATAATTATTTTAAGTTGTCGTCATGATCATTTCCTCTTTGTTACTTTATCTGAATAGTTATTATAGTCATATAAAGTGACAGAAGGTCAATAATATCATAGTAAATTCCAGTGTGCTTGTATCAAATTTTTTTATTCTTCAGGCCAGAGTATCTAATGTGGGCCAAGTTGGCCTTTCGTATCAGCAAAAAGTTCGTGATGGTAAGTTACTACTTTTTGTTATTGATATCCTTTTTTAAATTAAGCATTGTATTTAAATGAACTATTCATTTGTTATGTTTTTATTACAGGAATCATACCTTGCAGTTCTATGTAGGTGCTTTAGGATTAGTCCTTGTGCAATGTTGATGGGAATGGATAATAAAAGCGAAGTCAATAGAGCAGATTGACTGGAAAATGCTGGCGGTTTCTGCTAGCTCAAACTTTTCAATATTTTGGAGAATAAAACTATGGCAATTCTTGTAGAATTTATCTGTAGAATGCTGTGCTCACATCAAGATGGTCTAGCCGCCTCTCTAGCTCGTAATTTTGATCTTTGTCACATGATTGCTTTATACTTAAATTTATCTATTTGATGAAGCTCTTACACTGCTGCTAGCTGTTGCTTTTTCCATAAAGCATAAACTTGTCTTGTTAAGAGTAAGCTTCTTGATAGATGGTCGGGTAATGACTGTTTTTTGTCGATTTTTCAACTACGATGATAGACATCTGCATATGTTTATATATATATATATATGTGTGTGTGTGTGTGTGTGTGTGTGTGGACCTTTATGTGAAAAGGGACCAGATTGTCGATATGGAGTTACTGGCACTTCTAAAATATTCAAAATGTGAGTGAAATAAAGAGTCCATCTGCATATTATTCAGCACATCTCTCGTTATTGTAGAGACTGGTGGACTCAACAATCCTAAAATACTCATTTTTGGTAATTTGCGATTATAGCGTACAGTAACATTAAGTCAAGGTTTTATCAACCTTTACCGCACTTAATAAATGCAACTGCTAGCAAGCTTATTATTCAGAAACCGAAAGCAATGTATTAATGTGCCTCTTGCGTCATCATTTCTAGTGGTTATTTTGCAATTTGAGCATCCTCCAGCCAGCTGAAGGGCTTCAAATGTAATACCTACCATCTGGTCCTTTTTATGTAGCCATTAACAAATGCAAATTTTTTAAATAAAATTCTTTTATTTAATTGAAATTGACCTTTATAGGTGTAGTACATTCATAGAAGAATGCAATAAAACAAAAAATCGAAAACTTTTGCCCAAATCACTTTAGGCCCTGTTTTCTCTTAAACTAGAATCGACGATCTGGTCCCTTTTCATGTAAACGTGTGTATATATATATATATATATATATATATGATTTATCACTGTTAGGCTGTCATTTATTAGTCATATGAATTTGGCTTTTAGGTATCACTTTGACACTGTCGACCCTTATTGAGAGTAAGACATTCAACCAAGGCGGACACAAGGTTGGCGTTGGATTAGAATTTGAGGCGTAATATGGCGTCTAGTTATTAGCTGTGACAACTGTCGTCTGTCAACAGTTTACTTTACTGGTGACTTTGACTTTGCCATGTTTTCTTAAATTTTTTGACGTTGGATGAATACAGTTATACTTCCTAATGTATGTGTGTCCGTAATTAGCAACTTAGCAACTAGGTAAATTATTTCAATTCTGACTGATGAGCCACCCTGCGGATACAGTACCCGAGGTTTTTGTCCTTGTACACCTACTCTGTTACAAAGCAGTTTATCTCTAGGACAGCAGTCACTTATTGAGGTCACATGAGCAACTGAGAAAGATGCAAGACCTTGCCACTGTGTTCTATGCAGTAGCCAGACAATTTGATGTCTTTTGTTGACTTTGTTAGCATGATGGTAGTACAAAGTATGCAGCATCTGTTTCTTGTTAGCCATAACTTGAACTGCCTTAAGGTGATACAGTTCATATTAGAGGTACATCCTCTAAGTAGCTCACCAGTAGTTTCTCATCCTTCTCTAAGTCATTACATCTTCGCAATGTTGTGCTTACTGTGCATTAAATGCAATGCTTTACAAATCATTTCATGTTTTTCTTGAGTTTCTTGTTATTACATTAAGAAAGGTGTATTGGAGCAAGTCTTTTAGAAAAGCTCTTTGAATTTCGCATCCATTCTGATGTTTTGATTATGCTTTCTGGAACTATTGTAGTTGTCTAGTAGCCTGAATGAATGCTATTACATGTTTGCTGGTCTTTAGAGTAATTAGTCATAGGATGTAAACTATTTCAAAAAATTTTTTTGATCAGACATAGAATTTTGTGTCCATTCATTCATTCATTCATAGGATTTATATAATGCCCTGCAAGATAACCTACTCAGAGCTGCTTCCAGCTCAACCCCAATGACAAAGAACAGTATTCATTATTTGATACAACTGTTTCATTGGATTGTTGTATTATTTGACATAATAGTATAGCGTGATAAATGTAGGGACTGGTGATTTTGAGGGATGTGATATAATGGCATGTAAATGGGGCATGGTTTTAGCAGCTTTCTCCTGTATTTAGGTAAGGATATTTCTTTGTGATAATAATTCCTTTGCAAATTTTGATAAAGTCTCACTTGTATTAAAGGAAGAAAAGTTGAAATGATGTTCAGTAATTTGCCTGAGTTTGAAACCTAGTACAGTTTACATCATAGCATGTTTAGGTGAAATTTGTGTCATAGATTTTTTTTACAAAATCTGTTGTTTAGACTGAAGTAGCTGATACACATTGCTGCTGCCAAACTGCAGCAACGAACTGGAAGCGGTTTGCACCGACCTATGTCGTTGTTAGAATTTAGTCATTGGTATTAGTTGAAGTTCCCTTAATGTGAATGATTGTACACAATAACTGTTAACTAGTATATAAAGAAGTCGATGTATTGATTCAACTGAAATACCAGTTCAGAAAAATGTCAGTTTATGCCTTCAGTTGTCTTCTAGTTATCAATAATTTTTACAAATTTACATTTCTGAGAAACAAGATAAATTTGATTACATTTGCTCAGTTTTAGAATCTTGGGCGAAATGCCCATATGCTCATTATCTTATGCAAAGGTGGTTAGGCATGGTAATAATATCTTATCTGAGTAGTAAGTACAATGTACAATATAATTTCATTTAGTGTCTGAAAAAAAACTGGTGAAGAAACCTGGATTAGACTTGCATTCCTCAAGGCATATAGAAAATATCCCTAAAGACTGGTTTCGTTAGGTTAACAACAACAAAAACAACCTTGCTACTGACATGACAGTTGTGTAGGCCTACTGCTGTGGTTGTAGAAAAGCAGTAAATCAAGAATTATGTCTTAACTGTCATTACTTGGTATTGCACCATGTTTTCAAAGTTTGGGAGGCTGTGTTGAGGGCTATACTTTTGATTAAAAAACTTAAAGTTAGATGTTAGGATTTTTCGTTTTAAAATAAAAAGTTCCAAATTTATTGGGCGATCTGTGATATTTGGTGGATATGTTTTTAGTTCCTTTATAATGATACAGTATATTAGAGGTTGATCATGCACTTCTCGATGTTAATTTTGTGTACTGTGCATGTTAAAAACCTGGAAGAAACTCTCTCCAGTCTATGTTCATCTAATCTGGCAGGCCTACGTGACTTAAAACTCCTCAATAGCAGTTGATCGTTAGATAATATTAAACTGAATTTGCACACATAACAATAGAGACGATAAATAAAGCCATTAAAAAATGCCAACAGTCGTTAAGAAAGAATTTTTGTTGAAGAAAATAATTGTAGAAACGATTCTTAATAAATGTAGGATTTCGTCTTTCGCTGCCATATTTTTCTCTGTACAATTGCCTGAGTTCATTCACATCTTGAGGTCTTCATCTCTGAGTTGAACTCAGTTGGTAACGGATACTCGTCAATTGCTCTGATTTCAATGATTGTTAGAAACTTTAAGGTTGAGGTGGAAGAAATCCAAGTGAGGCAACACGGAAGCAAGGACCCCTAATGGGAGATGTGATCTAGGTCGTCTTCGGGGCATGCTGTTTGTCAGCTGTATTGGCCAATGGATGAAGGGCACGACTAGCTCACAAATTTTAGTTCCGAGCTATACTTATTTAAATATAAGCTACTACTAATAGCGAAAACTTTGGAAAGTCACTCGGATGCGCAAAAATCTTTAAACGCCGATTGTTAAATACATAACCTGGCATCTCGATGCTTCACTACTGCGCTTTCTCTTGGCAACCAACTGTTCGTACATCCTATTCGTGTTTCTTTTTTTACTCTGTAACTTTTATTCGGTCACTCAGTCGTTTGATCGGACTTGTGCTCGGCTTTCGTCTCGGTTGGTTGGTTTAGGGAACGTCGCGGAAGAAGTAGATTCCTTTCCTTGGCGAAGTTGACAAGCTGTCGTCTGAAGCCTTCGTTGCAGAGAATATTTGGTCGGTCGATCTGAAGTTGTCTGACGGCCCTCAGCAGCGACATCTGTTCGAGGTCCATCATGTAGGCAACGCAGAGCGCCGCACTTCGGTTTACTCCTAGCTCGCAGTGGACCAGCGCCCGGCCGCCGCTCTCCTTCGCCTTGTCTATGAACCCTTTGGCGCGGGGGTAGTGAGCCTGGATGATGGGGTAGCTCGGATTGTCGAGGATATCCAGCTCGAGGTAGTCGACCACTCCGGACTGCCCTTCCGCGTACGGACTCTCCAATGCGTCGTAGTTTCTTAATCCTGGGGCGCAGTTGAGGACGTGCGTGATCCGAAGGCGACGCAGGAGCGAGAAGTTGTGAGCGTCGATCTTGCTGCCGCAATAGAGATGGTCGAGGACTTGGGCCGGACCGTTGTTGCACTTCTTATCGCCTCTTGTGCACAGCAGGTTGCTCAGCTTCTCCATGTAGAGAGTCTCGTCTGCGTTCTGGGTCATCCAGTCCAGGTTCATCATCCTGTATGGCGTCTGTGTAGGGTTGTAAAAGAATTTTAGAAAGCGTATTAGGCTAAAGGACTGCGTCTACTCTGAGGATGTATTGTTGCAACTTGCAAGTTGTTATATATTTAGGCTGGACCGCTGGAGTGTCTTGGCAGTTGACCTCAAGCAAGGTGAGAGTTCTTCTGAAATGGAAAGTAGGACATTACATATTAGTCACGATGAAAAGAACCAACAAGTGCGTTGCTAAGGTATGTGAGCATTGGACTCTTTGTAGGCCTATATCTGACAACAGTGGAGCTCAAGTGAGAGAGCTGTGGGAAACAGGGAAACAACGAATCTATTGTAGGTTAAGAAAATGTTTGATCATGTTGGATGGAATTCACCATTAGTTACCTTGACATTATCTATATAAGCCTACTTTAAAACTTGCTATAGGCTGTTGACCTTCTGGTGCCTTGCTTTAGCATTAGACAATTTGAGATTACGATATACTACAATTAAGTTATAGGCCAAGTGTGATGGCCAAGTGAAGCTATGTGTGTCTCAATGAAAATGAAAGACCTATTGAGCTACTGTTAAGCACAAAAGGGTTAGGCCTATAGAGCTTTTGGATTCCTGGAGAGCAAATTAAACATACAGGCTTATAACATCGCATGAGAGGATACTTTGAAGGCATTGGTTAACTTTCAAAAGGATCTGAGATCCGGCATCTGAACTTTGAGATCCATCACCTGAAATAGTAGACCCGTTGTTAAAATGTGTTAGGTTATTAAGTGTTATATGCCATCTGCACCTTGTCTAACGCATTTTAAGCTTATCCGAATAGCTAATAGCGATAATAACCTATCGGTTATAGATGAGCCAGTCAAGCTTAATTTTTACAACTGAGCTATTGAAGTAGGCCTACTGATTTCAGGTCCTACATTACATGCCGACCTCACGTGATATTTTAAAAGCATTTGATGTGCCTGTGTTCACCATAGGATCAGAGGCGTAGGTCCACGACTAACACGTTGCTATGATTTATTGAAAAATAGCAACCGTTCTGCAATCACCGCAGCCGCATGCAACGTTCGTCGTTACCCACCGAAGCTTTACCAGTTAGTCTGTTCGATGCTGGCTCGATGTACCTAGACGCCTCTGTTCGGCTTATCTTAACATTCCTCCAAAGCGACGACTACTCATTTTGTATACATTGAGAATTCTGGAATTATGGGTTTACCGTTTTGTATAAGCATAATAGCATATTATATATATATATATATAATAGAAGTTCTCACTCCTCACTATTAGGCCTACTGTCTTAGATCACACGCAGACCTACGCCTAAGTTGCTTCGCACATTCTATGCCTGTCCACACTTTATCAGGTTCATCAAGGTTAGACCATTTAACGACAACAGGTTGTTGAAGTTTATCTTTTCTTCGAGCAGTTTACGACAAAAAGCAGAAGTGGCTGATGTAATTGCACCAGTTAACCTGTCATATCCATTAACGTAGGTCCTATCTAAATAATATATATATATATATATATATATATATATATATCAACAGAACTGACAACGCAGTAGCCTGCTCGATATGCTTATCACGAACATATGTTGCACTGCACTCATTCATTTAATTGTTCAGATAAATAAACCCCTATAGGACTGCTCGTGATCTTAATCGTCATCAGTACTGTAGGTCTATTAACGAGTGTATTCCAGCATGAATCTAGTCCCAATTAAGGAAGCAGTATCATGACCTAATTTGTAATCTTTTTGTTAATTGATGTAGTCAATCTTCACTTTGTGATTATTACTCTTCCAGTATTCAGCTATAAATAAACTTCTTGCATTGGATGTTCGTTCTCTGATTGAAGTAAAGTCACTGCAGTTACTACAATACCATTATTATGCCACCAAGTTACAAGTATCTTGTTGCTTTCTTGCGCCTGTTAATATGCTGGTTCCCACGACTTCGCTAGGCCTATATATATATATATATATATATTTATCTTTTCTTCGAGCAGTCTATGTGTATATATACATATATATATAAGTGTGCTGTTCTCAGAAGACTACAGAATCAGAATGTTGTTATTGTTTGCTAATACATTTCCGACTTCCTTCAATAGTCTTGCTCAGCTGAAGCATTTACTCATAGTAAGGACCTATTTTTGTGAGCTAAACATATTTACATTCTCGTTTTCAATGCTTTCTGCCGACTATAAACAGTCTCAGATAGACAGAGATGATTGGTGTCTTCGAGTTACACAGTCGTAGAACCTTGTCTTGTTAGAAGACTTCAGTCAATAGGCCTACAAAGCAGAAGTCTAGTCCATGCACACAGCGGCGTACGTTAGATTTTAGCACCCTCGCAGATAACCAAAATGGTCTCTTTGCAATCTATGCTTCGCCAAACTCTGAGCGGCTCTGTCAAAACGTAGTTCATATTTATGGCCTATATTAGACCCAAATTCGCCAAATAGACTCATATTTTCGCCTGGAATACTCTAACTATTCCCAGGTCGTTATAGAATAGCTTGTGGAAGTTGTAACGGGCCCCATTCTTTCCATGTTTGGGTCACTGCCCACCTGATTGCAGCTATGCCCTTAACTTAGGCCATGTGTCCATGGATGGATAGATAGATAGACAGATAGATAGATAGGATATGTCTCAAGGAGCAACCAAAATCGACGGCATTCATGGCTTAATGAATGCTCCAGTAGGCCTAAACCAGACGCCAACGTTCATAAATCCAGTAGAATGTTACTATAACCTAGAAATAAGCTGTCAATAAATCAATTAGTAATCAATTAGTGATCATCTGAGTGTGATGCATTAACAAAAATGTCTTTTCCCGCCAGGACCAGCTGCTGTCCATTATCAACACGTGTGCACCAAGCACTAATGGAGAACAGACTGGAGAGATTCGGGAATAGATCATTCACCTCTGTTGGGAAACTAATGCCTCTCTTTACTCTGCATATACTATATATATATACATATATATATATATATATAAAACCAGCGATTTCACACATTGACTGGAAATTGATGACTGTTATTGTACACTTTGACTGATGCAAGGTAGGACATATAAATGTGTTTATTGAAAATCATAAATGTTACCAAATAAAACATATAATTATATCATATATAACACATATAAATGCGCTTAAAAAATAAAGTTCCAAATTCCATTTTGTCAACTTTTATTATCACACGCCAGAGAAGCATGGTATCTGCGGTTGCACTTTACTTTAGCTTTGAAGCATTTGCATCTGTTAGATGAACATCTATTAGCTCCAGAACAGTTACATTTAACAAAACCTTGACCGCCGCATTTTGATTCTAGCTGTACTGCCCTACGCAATTCGATATCTGAATCCTCTGAGACGTCCTCGCGAGTGAGTAGTATCTGGGTACTCAGATCGAACTGATTTCGTGTGTATTTGCCTTGCAGCATTCCTCCGCGAACAGCTATGCGATACAAGTCATTGCTGTCTCGATCAATAATGACACCCATAATATTCCTCGGATCACCACGTCCTCTGTCCACTAATGGAATTGGTACAGTTACATTATCGCTAGGATTTCCTGGTGCGTGTTCCAGTCTGCTACGCTTAATCATACGTTGTGCTTGTTGAATAATTCCTTCTCGTGCTCGTTTTCGATGAGGTAAGATGGCTGAAGGCGCTAGAGCCAGCGCGATGTCTTCGGCTTGAACCGCTGGAGTCGTCCCCCTCGTCCTTCTTCCTTATTAGCTTATCGACATCACCGCACATTAGAATCTGGTACCGTTTCAGTATATAATACTGTCTCCAAGTCTTAGATATCCCTGTAACTTTTTCTGCTTCCTTCACTTCGTCAACTAAAGTGAAATACTCATCTTTAGGAATCAATACAGATTTCTTTTCGCCGGTGTACAGCTGTACTAACTTCTCCTTGAATTGCGCCTCCATTGAAATGCTTACGTTCTCCATAACTCCATTCCATATAACATGCCCCATGCTACGCCTTTTATACTATTTTGGCACCATCAGGCTACTGTAATTAATTACAGTAATTAATTGAAGCGTACTCCGGCATGAGAAATTTTAGCAGTGGTTATTGATGCCAACTTTAATTAATTGAAGCAAATTGCAAAATTAATAGGTGCGAAAATCATTAAGTCAAAGTGTACAATAACAGCCATCAATTTCCAGTCAATGTGTGAAATCGCTGGTTTTATTAGTCATTGTATACAATGCCTGACCAAATCAATCAATGTGTGAACTCGCTAAAAATGTTAGTCATTGTATGCAATATTTACGAGAATAGAGTGTATTTAGGGTGTGCTCAAGGCGGTCAAAGTCAGAAAACTTCCAAAAACTTATTTAGTTTCGAAAATTGATAAAACATAAACTGCAGTTGTTTCCTAGATGTTTAACATAGAAGGTGATAGATTAATGACCAAAATTAGGTTTATAATGATAATTTTAACTTTTATACGAATATTATGCAATCTGGATAATAATTGAAATGTGTGACAATTTGGTGTGCAGTAGCCTAATGGCAATTTTACTTACTTTTCAGCATTGTTAATTTAGCATTGCATATTTTGGTCAAAGGTCATATGACACTGCACTGTCTATACCACCCTACAGCTGCCATTTGTATTAGCTCAAGCTCTGATTCTCAGGTAGAATGAATAGTGACTAGTGTTATCTCTACACCACCAGCGAACAAACGTGGAAGACTGAACATTATGACACTATCTGTCCTGTCATCAGTCCATAAGGCAAAGATAAGTGATCGGTGTGCTGTGCATTTATTTGCCCCAAGCATTCCTTCTTCTGGGGCAAATCTTGATAAGTACAGCATTAAGTGATCCTTCATTCGCCGCCATAGGCAGCTTCATCGGGCCACACGGGCTGCCGAGCAGAGCTCAGTTCACATAAATCTATGATGCTCAACCAGGATCGCAAGCTCATGGAATTACTCCCAGGTCTCACTGGGGACAAAAAATGTAGATCATCTCCCAATCATTGTGTCAGGGTCTGGCACTGATTACTCTAGGCTTATATTCTGAAGCTGCCTTCCGGAGCTGCTCAGGCGGTAGCATATGCAATGTTTGAAACTGTGCTGGATTGGTGCATCAAAGATCGTATTAAGGCTCTCAGCTTTGACACCACTTTCAGTAACACAGGCATAAACAGTGGTGCCTGTGTGCTGACTGAAAAGTTGCAAGAGAAAAAGGTAAGTACTGTATCTGGCATGCCATCATGAGATACTGTTGCAGGAAGCATTCAGCATCACGATGTGACCCTGAGATCTAGCTGTTCAAGTGCTTTAAGATATTCTAGCCAAGCATTTTGACAGCTGATTGCAAGCCTGGAATGCTCCGACATCAAGAACTTGTGATCTGTCAACTGGAACTAACTCAGCAGCATGCTGATTGCGGATAACTTCTTGAGCTGAATATATATATATATATATATATATATACAGTGTTTCTACGAAGAGTACGATCACATGGCCTAACGTTCATGAAGCCAGGTTCCATACACCGTGCTCGTGTCGTGGCTGATCATATCAACATGCTCTGAATATGTCCATCTTCAGAGACGCTGGCTTTAAGCTCGCAAAGAGAGAAAGAGAAGGCAAGGCCGTGGCAACTTCTGTGCGTTTGAGGCATTTGTGTATGGTCAAGTCATGGTTCCTATCACGACTTTCAAAAACAGCTCTTGCAAACGACTTGCCTCTTTTGAAGCTGCTCGTCAAATCGGCTCGCCATCATCTTTGGGTGCCCACCAGAAACTTAACCGGCACCTCTGGTACCTAGGTGAAGAGTTTGTGCACTTGCCTTTTTGATCCAGAAGTCGAAGCCACTGTGAAAATGGCTATAGTTGCAGAACTTGATCACATTGCGCAGAAGGACCCTTCAAAACGAATTGAAAAAGGCTGAGGGGATTTGTTATCAGTAACACACGCAATTGTCTTAGATTCTTTCTCTCCCCGACTCCTTCCTCTACAGACTTGGGAATCAAATTCGGACTAGCTGAGGGGTGAGGAAACTGGCCGTGATCTTCGAGTTGTCATCGATACAGCAGAACGGGGAGTTTCGTTGACGCAGGTCTGCAATGCCTTGCTGGCCAAAGATGAGAAACAGACGCAGTGTGTCCTCCAGGTCGTTGCCGAACACTACACACTGTATCCTGACTCAAATAAGTCAACCATAATCAAGTGCCTTGCTTGTAAGTCATCAACCGATACATAAAGTGAATCACGGAACATTTCGTCAACACTCTAATGAACTATCACTGACATGACATTGCCAGTATTGCATGAAACACTGCCTTGAATTACGTTAGTATAGTGACGAGGACCAGCTTATAGCATCTTACAAATTTTCCATTTTGTAATAAAAATAAAGATTCCTTATGCTCAATTGCTCATTATTCAGTCTTTGCTTAGTGCTGAGCTGACCTTAGCAAGCACTATAATTATCATTCTTGTGCTTAACAGTAATTAAATTCAAAACACAATAAATGTGAAAATGTCATCAATTTCTGTGATTATCACTCTGAATAATGAAATTTACTTTGCTTTGAGCATACCCTAAATGTTGACTAATCCTGAAAATATTTTGTACCAATTACTTTTTTACTAGGGAAGTATCTAATGGGATGGTGGGAGGGTGAAATTTCTACAGTCGAACTTTTAGGACCACCCTAATATATATATATATATATATATATATATAATACATATATATATAATACATATATATATATATATCTGCGGACACATTGACGAAAGCCAGCTTCGGCCTAATCCTATGGACAGTTAACGAGAGCGTTATTTTCCTAACGCAAGATCGTCACACTTCATTTATCGCAACTAAGTAGTATACCACTCACCTGCCCCGATGCTGATAATGACCCGGAGCGACTATCTCAAATAGAAGGGTGCTTTACCTTTTGTGCTGGTATACAGTAAACCCAGTTGTGACGTCGACTGCATATAACACGCAATTTTCATGCAGCTAGCAATAATATGTTCAATGCATCTTCAATTACAGCAGACATAATATTGCCTTCTCTTTATAAGATAGCACTCAGTTGCAGTGAGATTTTCTCCATCTCGATTGAATAAAAAACGCTTGCTGGATCGTAAACTGTCTGGTTTCCTCGTACGGGAATCAGTAAGAGAACGTATTTTATGTCTATCCAGTTTGGATTTTTAATTTATGCCATATTTGAATTTCTTATAGGCATGTTAGCTGTTAATTAGAGTATACCCTTAATATGCTGTCAGTGACAAACAGTTATGGAAACAGGAATCGTCATATGAACCATGCTCTCTCACCTGTGGTCTTCCACTCTTCCGTATAGGGCTCTATTCTGCAGCCTTCCTTGTTCATCCAGTGGTCTTCCACTCTTCCGTATAGGGCTCTGTTCTAGAGCCTTCCTTGTTCATCCAGTGGTCTACCACTCTTCCGTAGGGCCATGTTCTGCAGCCTGCCTTGTTCATCCAGTCGTCTTCCACTCTTCCGTATAGGGCTCTATTCTGCAGCCTGCCTTGTTCATCCAGTGGTCTTCCACTCTTCCGTATAGGGCTCTGTTCTAGAGCCTTCCTTGTTCATCCAGTGGTCTACCACTCTTCCGTAGGGCCATGTAGGATAATAACCTTTTTAGAGCATAAGCGATTCCAGATTCAAACCCGAAATTGGTCATTAATGTGCGTAGCAGCCTTACTACCTTACCTGACTACCTTACTTTACCTGTCTTTGCAGTGTCTTGCCTTAACTTTCGTACTTGCGGCCCGATAATTGTGCATCCTTGTTGAAAAGTTGGCCTATACTGTTTAAAAAGTACAAGGTCCCCTACATGTAGGCCTACATTGTAATTGAATTATTAGGCATTTATGTTACTTATTAAATGGTATAAGTAATTATTAACTGAATATATTGATTTTGTAAAAATCTGCTCATTTTGCTGATAGTTGCAGTTGTTAGATAATAGCCTTAACCTGCAAAGAAGCAGGATCACAATTCGGCTATTGTAAGGTCAACAATAATAATTTCAGTTGTATATTATGGCATGGTATACTTGATAACAAGTCTACATGTACATATCCCCCGGTGCATGGGCGTCGTTAATCGTTTTATTGTAGACTTTCACGTCTATGTAAACCGCAATGCTTGCTGACAGTTGCTGTTGGCTTTTGTGTTTATACATGGTCAGAAGCTGATACCAACACTTGATCGCATTTCGTAAATGGTGAAAATAAATATTATTTATGCTTCGTGGAATAATATTAAGCTTTCCATTTATTTCTCGTGAGTCGTAATAATAGCATGCGCAGGTTATGATAAATATATAGACTACACTCCAAAACTATGATATAATTGTAATTAGATATCTGAACATCTATATAATTTACGTGCAAGGATCTAATTGCAGTTGTATGATATGGACGCACTAGTATGCGGAAATTGTGGGTAGAAGGATCGTAAAGGATGGCAGACCAGAAGATGAAAGCCTAATGAAGGGTAATTTACACATATTAATGGCTTTTAAGGCCACAGAATGAATGGATGGGTAGATGAATGATTGAATCTACCTTTGGCCAGTGAAAAGTAGAACGAGACAGAAATCCGAGAGATGTCAGGGCTATCTGCTGTAGCCTAAGTACCGTAGGCCCCTATATCTACAATTTATTACCAGGTAAATTATGGCCAAGACATGTTTAGATAAACATTGTGATGTGTGGGCCTATGTGGAGCGGTTTAGAAGGAGGTCATGGGCACACAAACGTTTTCAATAGGAATATGGATTGGATAAAGGAATATGGATACAGAAGAAAGGGACTTACCTTGGATGGATCTGGAAGTGGAATGGCAATGGATGCTTCCAGGTCATACCATGTGTTTGATCTACGTCCAGGTCTGGTTACAGCGGATAGAAGGAAAACAGAAATCGGGTTGGAAGTGAAGAACCGATAATCAAGTCTACACCTCAGTCGGATAACGGCGTCCAATGAGAACGGCCTATAGCGCGCAGTTCAGGTCTCTGCGAATGCTTGCAGAGGAAGCAACGGAGGCAGCGGCTGCAGCAGTAGCAAACACCAGCTGCAGTAGCAATATCATCCCCTAAGCCTAGTACGTCAAACACCCCCACTCTGCACTCTCAAGGTTAAAACCTCGGAATAGACGTAACCTATACTTTCAGCCGAAGTGTATACAAACATATTATATTGTCTGCGGTTTGGCCTATGGCAAACACACCTTAACGTAACATGTTCAGCCTTAGCAAAATGCATGCACAAAGATACGTCTCGTGCACTATTCAATGGAATTACTAAAACCAATTCTCAGCTCACACTCTACCATCCTCCTGAAACAATTCTTTTATACCGTTTCATTTGCCGTTGTTCGGCAGTGCTTTTATATTGCATTGTATTGTATTTACAGATTTATAGAGCACCTCTCACAGTTATACAAAAAGATAAGCTCCAAGTGAAAAATAAACTTGTTTGAAAAACGGGAAGTTGCTGCAATATCCCGCTATTAAGGCGTCAGATCGAATCGCAGATGGAAGGTAATTCAGAGCATAGTACCGACAGATGCAAGCGATATGGATGGCACATTAAAGACCTGTACAAAAAGCTTTGGCAATAAGAGCGCGAGCAGCTGCTCGCAATAGGCTTTACACGTATACTCGATTGTTGCAGTTGCAATGACGTGGGTGGCTTGTTATCAATGCAAGGTGCGCACGTCAATGAATGGTTATCGAGTTGTAGCTAATTTTACACCTGCTCCCATAAACAAGCGCATCAGCAATGTCCAACTGCAGCAACCAAGACTGAGCAACAAGCGAGCTGGATTTGGTTTTGTCAGCTCCAGCATCACAAGCATTTGTTCAAAGAACTATTTTGTCTAAGTGATAGGCGCATGAGAAATGTCTATGACACTTAAGAGTTCCTGAAATTGTGCACAAACATCTTATAGTAGCGTTAAAATACTTCTTACATTACTTAGATTAACAGTTATTTGGAAAAGTAAATTATGAACTAAAATTACACGAGGAACGATAAGTAAATTTATATGTGAAGTAATAGTAAAATTAAAAGTTTATACCAAGAACCCAAAAATAATTAAGACTGAATTAGTAATTATTTTCAGAAGTAAAATATCGTTCTTGAGACCCTGGGATACTGATAGGGTGAGAGCCATGAGTGTACTTAGGTTATAATCAGCTCTGACATACTCCACTCGCATGGCCTATTGATGCACGCACTACCGACAGCATTCCGCATGACGAATGTGATATCTTTAAGCTATGCCTTACCTGCATGGTGAGCGTTATTACACACATACCCAATATAGAGCGAGGTTAGAACAGTTCGTGAAAAAGATGACGAGGCGAGGACACCTTCCTCTGAAGCCCCGCGGTTGTTCTGGGCAGCCATTACCGACACTGGTCATGTATTGAGAAAACATCGAACATCTGCCCGGAGCAATAAAAAAACTAATCACCTCTACCTCATGACTTTGCCTTATCTCCAAATGATGACCGGAATTTCATATCTCAACTTCTTTATCTCTTACTGAGTTAAGTTTTGGACATAGCGTTTACGAGGTTAATTAGACTTTGGCGCATAACTAGCAAACGGGACTCGAACCATATAGTCTATAGATTGGCATATAATTGTAAATAAGTTGCCATCTTGTAATCTTGCTCCTTTAATAGAACGAATAACTATTTCATTTTGAATTTTATTTTTTAAGCGAAACGTAGCGAGGTTTCAGTAGGGGAGGTGGAGGAGGATTGCAGTTGGTTAGTCGTCTGTCTATCTGCCTGCCTGCCTGACTCTCTGGATTTCGACCTCTGCCTGTCGATTCTGTTTTGATTTAGCGCCTGTGAATAAGCTTGTTCCCGCGACTTCGCTTTTGTGGGCGCTGTAGAAATGTTGAGATTACGATTACGAGAATACAACTCACTTAAAACGAAAGAGGTGACTTTCAGGGATGTTTTGAACTGAAATCGAGAGTAGATATGAGTGATAGCTTGGTAATAATTCACCAGGAGAGATGGATGTCTTTTTTTCTAAATTTCCATTGGAAGTTGAACCCAATTGCACTTCGTGCAAAACAGGTATGGGATAATCGCTATCAGCGTCAACAAAGTTGAATGTGATTGGCAAGCACCTCAAACCAGGAAGATGCTTAATTCTTCAGACTGAGAGTAAACCTAAGGAGGATTGCTTGTCACGAGACGAAAACTTGAGTTTACAAATTTTTGTCATTTGTGCTGGTTGTGGTAATCTGATAATTACCGTTGCAGGAGATGTATGGTATGCCATTTTATTACCACCTGCAAACACGATCAGCTGTTACTCGATTGACTTGGATCGATCTTTAGACTGCATTGCTCTTTTAAACGTATCCACGTGGCTGAAGGATTCCACGACATCGAACAGGCTTTAAGGGTCTAAAATGCCTATAATAATACCTCACTGGAATTCATGAATTTCAGGTACATGTATAGGCCTATGCACGTAGCGATAGTTATTCGTCCTAGCCTAAGGTAATTCAAAATATTGCTCTTAATTCGTTTGTTTCTGTCATAACTCCGTAGACCCCATCTTTGTGAATTAATTCAAAACAGGCTAAAAATAGATGCTAAGAATGAAGCCACTTTCTACTCAGTGTCATTATTGAAGTGAAGACTCAGTTGCAGATTTAATCAGCTGCGGGACACTTAGACCAGGCTAGACCATGATGTATGTGACTAACTGGGATAAACAAAATTGGAGAAATCCGGCTTGACCCAAATCGAAAGAGTAGCATAAGTTAGATTGCACGACTTCATCGCTCACGACTAAGATTAGTAGGCCTAATGGTTACGCCGACAGGGGAACGTCGCGTGTACTCTTATGGGCCTATCAGGTTGATCCATGTCAACTGGGGCTGTAAAGTACGGACCAAACAGTAGTAGGCTGCATGATGAACAACAACTAAATATGGGGCATACACAGGTTTATGCCTAAACGGATGTCAATGCAACCTTGTTTGTCGTTGGTTGTGCATGTGAGCCTTGCTATCGGCGCTTGCGAATGATTGGTGTGTTGATAAACGACTAATTAGTGTTGCATCTGTAATTGTCTGTGCTAGTAAGACCTAGCCATTCTAAATTTATCAACCAAGGGTTATTCTCTTTCGCATACAGTTCCTATACAGTCTATCTCTCTACTTTGCATAACATTTTATGAAAGAAGTTTAGTTGCAAATCAGAATTTGAAATACCGAATCCATAGGCTTACAGGTAAGATCTGTATTTTCTTTTGATGAGCGATACTTCTCATATATATTGCTGTGGGCTTAAGTCTTATAAGATAGTTTGACGTTAATGTTATGAAATTACTGAGATAGTTTGACGTTAATGCTATGAGATTGATTAGATAGTTTGAGGTTGATGTTATGAGATTGATTAGATAGTTTGAGGTTGATGTTATGAGATTGAGTAGATAGTTTGAGGTTGATGTTATGAGATTGATTAGATAGTTTGAGGCTGATGTTATGAGATTGATTAGATAGTTTGAGGTTGATGTTATGAGATTGATTAGATAGTTTGAGGTTGATGTTATGAGATTGAGTAGATAGTTTGAGGTTGATGTTATGAGATTGATTAGATAGTTTGAGGTTGATGTTATGAGATTGATTAGATAGTTTGAGGTTGATGTTATGAGATTGATTAGATAGTTTGAGGTTGATGTTATGAGATTGAGTAGATAGTTTGAGGTTGATGTTATGAGATTGATTAGATAGTTTGGGGTTGATGTTATGAGATTGATTAGATAGTTTGACGTTGATGTTATGAGATTGATTAGATAGTTTGACGTTGATGCTATGAGATTGCTTTGGTGCTTTGTAAACACTGTAAACAAGATAGAGAAAAAATTCAATGGTTGAAAAAATATTAAAAAAAGAACCGATACGGTCAAAAAGGAGCCTACAAAAGAAAAGAAGACATATGGCCGACTAACTAACGAACCAACTAACTATGTATATATATGTGTACATATATATATAAATGTAAATTAAAAAATGATATAAATGTTATGAAAAACATATAAGACCCATCTGTTAAATATTACCGTATGAACAATTGAGTGTCAGAAACGGAATCAATAACCACACAAACGAAAGAAAGACAAGATAAAGAAAGACAAAAGAAAGACAAGATAAAGAAAGACAAAAGGAAGACAAGATAAAGTAAGACAAAAGAAAGACAAGAGAAAGAAAGACAAAAGAAAGACAAGATAAAGACAAGACAAGATAACCACACAAACGAAAGAAAGACAAGATAAAGAAAGACAAAAGAAAGACAAGATAAAGAAAGACAAAAGAAAGACAAGATAAAGACAAGACAAGATAACCACACAAACGAAAGAAAGACAAGATAAAGAAAGACAAAAGAAAGACAAGATAAAGAAAGACAAAAGAAAGACAAGATAAAGAAAGACAAAAGAAAGACAAGATAAAGTAAGACAAAAGAAAGACAAGAGAAAGAAAGACAAAAGAAAGAAAGGCAAAAGAAAGACAAGATAAAGAAAGACAAAAGAAAGACAAGATAAAGAAAGACAAAAGAAAGACAAGATAAAGTAAGACAAAAGAAAGACAAGAGAAAGAAAGACAAAAGAAAGAAAGACAAAAGAAAGAAAACGGATGAAAATTATGTATGACATTGAACTAATAGGTAAATAACTTAAACTGTGATGCTATAGGATGTCGTTAAACTCTGGTGTAATAATAATAATCTTATAGGAATTATGAGTAAGGCACTACTTAACACAAAATTTATTTGACATTTATGCTTTTGTTTGATCGCAATCGTTCAGTAGATATAAAAATGGTTTGGCACTATTGAAATATTAAGAACATGATAGATATCGAAATATCAATTAGGATTACCGTTGCATTTCCACTCGCTCCACTACAGAGAATGAGTGCGTCACGAGTTATAGTTAAGTCAGTTAGTGAATGGATGACTGAGCAATCTAGCGATTGATTGTTCACTTAACTGTTGCTCACCTGAGAGAGTAAATTAATGAGGAAATGAATTAATCAGTCAGTCCATCAGCTATTCAGTCATTTAGTTGGTCAGTCGGTCAGTTAGCCAGTCAGTTGATCCTGCAATCAGTCAGAAAATGGCATGATGAATCATAGAGGACGAGCAAAAAATGGTAGCCAGGGACAGTGTTACCTAGCCTTCCATGATGCACATAGTAGGTCTAATTATGTCTGGCCGACGTCTAATACTTAACAATATTTTCATGACAGAATTTCAATTTCCACTTTCGATATGAGCGCTGTTGTGCAGCTTGTTCACTACTCAAATTGCTTTTGCATTTTAGAGTTTGTATACATACATACATACATACTTACATACATACCTACATACATACATACAGACAGACAGACAGACATACATACATACATACATACAGACAGACAGACATAATGTTGTTAATATTTAATTATGGCGGCGACCTGTTGTTGCGTTACAGTAGCGAAAGTAAAACAGGAAGCTACAAAAACCGATGAATTCCTGTCTGTCTATCAGAATACATCCCTCCATCAAAGCGACCTAAATGTTCTACCCAGTAACCCAACCATCCATAATGCCTGATATTTATCGTTGACTATGGAGAAATAACGGAAATGCTTGCCACTCTGATAGTCTTCTCATGGTTATATTATTTAATATGACTGAGTAGCTCACTTTTCGTTTGTCGGCCATTTATGAGATTAATATTAAATCATGCTTTACTACCTGAAATAGATACTTGGCCTTCAGGGCAGGAAAAGCAAACTCGCCAAATGTGATGTCATTAACTTACTAATTTCAGGCTCTCTATCTGCTTACAATCATAATGTGCATATTTTTTACTATTAAAAGCAGCATTAACTTCGAAATGCGTTGTGGATAGGTTTACTAATTTGACTTACTATCATTATTGTTCATGATTGTCTCTACATGGATATCAAAGGCGTCAATGAGTCATAATCATATGATACATAGCTCATGAGTTCATGTATTTGTGCCTGTATGTATGTATGCATAAATTAAAGTACATGTATGTACCAATATTGTGTGCAGTGTATACATATGTATAATTTTTATATTGTGTATGTTCGCATGCATATATTTATGTGTGTATGCATGTATGTATGTATGTATGTACGTGTATGCATACATGCATGTATGTATGTATATATGTATATATATATGTATGTATTTATGTATGTATGTATGTATGCATGTATATATGTATGTATGTATGTATGTATGTATGTATATATGTATGTGTGTATGTATGTATGTATGTGTGTATGTATGTATGTATGTATGTATGCATGCATGCATGCATGCGTGTGTGTATATATGTATATATACATGCACGTATGTATGTATGCATGCATGCATGCATGTATGTATGTACGTCTAGAGAAATGGGGTATGCAATAAGAATCATACAATTTTCAACAGATTATATTTTCAGCAAATATTTGCTCAGTAGGCCCCTATATCCGTTGAAACAGCTCTAGCCTACGTGTAGGCCCCTACAATGTGAAAAACAAATCGTCGGTGAACGGTGTAGTCATTATCATTCAATTTCTCTCAACCTTTTTGTCGTCGTTAACTGGGTCGGAGTGCACGCATGCCTGACCAACCAATAAAATCGAAAATAGACGGTGTTATTATGGGCTTTGTTTCTTTTACGGGTCAGTTTAATCATTGGCTTTGTCAAATTATAGCAGGGTAAAATTATGCAGTTATGTTTTAGGCTCTTACAACAAAGGGACTTTAAACAGTTTTGTTAGGCTGCGTTAATAAAACCATGACCTCTGGCCTGTTTAGCTGAATCCTGATTGCGTACCAGATAATTGCATAAGCAACAACGTAGATGTATTTATTATAGCGCATACGAAGTAGTCTAGGTAATCATTTAGGTTCAGGTGCTGTCATACCTACAACACTAGTTTAAGTCATCTTATCTAGATGACCGTTTCACGGTCATCTATATCAATCGCTGCATGTAGGCTATTTCTCGTCCCTTCATTTTCTGTAGTGGTGTATTATTTCATATAGCGCCTGACATCGCTCCGCAGTATGATATCATGCGTGTGGAAACATCTGGTAAGACTGCTGCTACACGCAACTGCTATTGCCAATAATATGAAAATAGTAGTGACAGTCATAAAATACAACACAGGCAATCATTTGTGAACACACTCCACTAACCTTCCCTGACCTCAATGCAGTCTTTGAGGTGCGCTTTTTGCTCTCTTCCTCTTTAAGTCATATCTACTTCCCATTAGACCTACATAGGTTAACTTTGCCTATTTCAGCATCCAATTCATTTTACGTTCTGGGGCATCTGGGCGAATCAATCAATTCTGACAAGCACACGTTTCTCGTCATTTATAACACTTCCCTACCACTGGAGTTGATAATGGTTATCGAATTGAAATTGGTTGACGGCCTTGTGAATTGGAGACAGGCGATAGATGTTAAGAACGACAATTAGGCCTAAGCTTACGATAAATTATATAGCCTATTATTTTGATTGTTTTTACATTTACGAAATTCCTAAATTAAACTTTCAATTCCTTGAGAAACAAACAGACGATCACTAACATTGAACAATTTGCCACGAATTATGCTGGTTTTCCGTCAGAAAGAGTTTGCAAAGGGCCAATGGTCTAAGGCTCGTAGGTAGCTACGAGCCTTATGACGAATAAGTCGTGAATAACATATTCTGCTGCCCTATGCTTGGGTTCTATCGTGTGAAATGGAAATCATTATTTTACTATCTGTCTAATCGAAAGTTTATTAGTAATTATAGACAAAAGCGTGGGTTCTATCGTATGAAATGTTTTCTTCAAAAGTTAATCAGGCAAACTTCGATGGATGCAATATCCGCAATATTTCCAGTATGGTACAGATCGTTTGCAGCATAATTCTCATTTGACAATTGTGCCAAAGTTAGTGAGCCGATCTTGAAGCATCGTTTGTCGCATGAAGGCTTCGATAAATTTTATCTTTGGTCAGTTTCTTTCCGCAGTCACTTGTTTATAGTAAGAAATTGCAAATTCTTAACAAGATTGTACTTAGGTCGCTGCAGGAATTATAAAACACAATCCTCAGCAACGATGAAACCTTTAAAATTCTTTGTTTCGCTGGTTCTAAGTTTTTACTCCAGATACACACTGCAAATTAATTGGTCGGCTTTTGTAACTCGGAAAATTTGTAAAGAAATCGACATGAATCCTCATGCATTCTCAGTTGTTCACTGAGACTGTCCTTCAACATTCTTAACATATCTAAAATCTGCTTGGAAAAATGTGTGCCAAATTTTCTTGTGCATCTGAAACGTTTTCGTCGTCAGAGCTGTGCGTATGAGGGTGGTTTCAAATTAGACATGTACATTAGTGGTTGAGACCAGTCTCATCTGCAGGCTGACGTTTGCTAGCTTTTTAAATAATGCACCTTATCAAGCTCACGCGTTAAATTGACTGCCAGTATTATTGCTAAGCAACGTACGACGCGTTGTCAGCGTTCAATCTCATCACAGTGAACGACTTACTATAGCCAGGAGGACCTCTGCGCTGTGCCTATGAAGGTGAGGGGCCTCTGAAAGTGCGAAACCTCTGAAGGTGCGGGACCTCTGAACTTGCGAGGCCGTAGACGGCTGCCTCGTTCGCTTTGCCTTCGTGCTGGGCTTGTATCATATTCAAGATTTTAGAATCCTCGGAGGGCCAGTAAAGAAGGAAAAATTTATCCTTCTCTTGAGTCCAAGAATAGTATTTGGGATTTACTAAAAACTTAGTTAACTTACTTAAGGATTGTTCTAATTCGAAGCAATTTAATTGAATGCAGATGAGAGCTGACCATGTACGACCTAGTGATCATTCACAGTCAGGACACTATAGCCTGGACCGACTATATTCTGAGTTATCTCAACAAGGAGTCGTTCAACAAGAAAATCTACATCATGCGAGACGCCGATCTGATCAGTCGTCTGGATGACGTGGCGACAAGGTATGCTATCCACACAGCAAAGGCCATCATCGTCATTGCCTCTTCAGTTCACCTCCAATTCCTCATCGAGTGTCCCACCTTCTCCTACTTCGGGCTGGTAACCGACATCCGAAAGGCTCAGATTTTCCTCTGTGGATCGGAAATGGGGGACTTTGACGGGCGAGACCTCGAAGGATTTCCAATCCACCAGCGATTTCCAGATTTCTTCAACTGGAAGAAACTGACCCACGACAAACACGCCGAACTGCTGACAAACGCAATGATTCTAATGGAATCGGTCGAGAAGCCAACGTCACCAGTGACGCATAGATACAAAAGTAATGGATCTAATGGCGGAAAGCGACGCAGGAAAAGAGAGTTCGAAGTGACGCCAAACAAAGCCAAATGTGAGGTCAGAATCTGCATGATTATATGCAATGATTATATGCAATGATTATATGAAATGATTATATGAAATGATTATATGCAATGATTATATGCAATGATTATATGCAATGATCATATGAAATGATTATGCGCAATGATTATATGAAATGACTATATGAAATGATTATATGAAATGATTATATGAAATGATTACATGCAATGATTATATCAAATGATTATATGTAATGATTATATGAAATGATTATACACAATGATTATATGACATGATTTTATAAAATATTTACATGAAATGATTATATGAAATGATTATACACAATGATTACATGAAATGATTATATGCAATGATTATATGAAATGATTATATGCAATGATTATATGCAATGAGTATATGCAATGATTATATGCAATGATTATATGAAATTATTATATGAAATGATTATATGCAATGATTATATGCAATGATTATATGCAATGATTATATGCAATGATTATATGCAATGATTTTATGAAATGACTATACGAAATGATTATATGCAATGATTATATGCAATGATTATATGCAAAGATAATATACAATGATTATACGCAATGATTATATGCAATGATTATATGCAATGATTATATGCAATGATTACATGAAATGATTATATGAAATGATTATATGCAATGATTATATGCAATGATTATATGAAATGATTATGTGAAATGATTATATGAAATGATTATATGCAATGATTATATGCAATGATTATATGCAATGATTATATGCAATGATTATATGCAATGATTACATGAAATGATTATATGCAATGTTTATATGCAATGATTATATGAAATGACTATATGAAATGATTATATGCAATGATTACATGAAATGATTATATTCAATGATTGTATGAAATGATTATATGCAATGATTATATGAAATGATTATATGTAATGATTATATGAAATGATTATATGAAATGATTATATGAAATGATTATACACAATGATTATATGCAATGATTATATGCAATGATTATATGCAATGATTTTATGAAATGATTATATGAAATGATTATATGCAATGATTATATGCAATATGCGAGCATTTCATGCGAGCATTTCACCTGAACATTCTGGCGCAATGTGATAATGAATTGACATGTCGTTACAGCTCGAACGTTGCGCTTTTGACCCTAGGGTTAGGGTTAAAGGGATGGTCAATTGTGTTGGGGGTCGGTGTGCTGAACTGTCAACCAAAGAGGCTGGGGTTTCTAATTCCCGTGTGGGTAGAAATTTGATTCCAAATTTCTGCGTTTCCTGCTCCCTCTTGCCTACTCAGCAATAGCGAATGTACTGCACTACCACTGAGAACATGACACGGCGAGGGAGAGGACTGGCCACCTCATATGTCGAGGCTAAGAAAATGAAGTTGCTAACACTTCTTAGGTATATAGACCTAGTTATATGAAAAAATTGTTTTTGGTGACACTATTCGATATAACTTCCTTACGATGCCGTATAAAATTGTGACTTGCACTTAACCATCCCGCTCTTTTTTAAAGAGCACATCGTGACTAATGACTACATGTAGATAACCTAATAGGCTTATATACGGACCTAACTGTTTGATGTTTATTCAACCCTGATGCTGCCCGTGCTCTGACAGTGCCAGTCTCAAGCCTGGATGAAGGAGGAGGGTGACGCCAATTATTCTGTTTATCACGCAGTGTCGCTACACTTTAATTACTATGTGATGTTTGTTAGTAAAATTAGTGTTTGGATGCTTTATCTAACTGACTTTATCATCCAAAAAGACGTTTGCCGGCGCATAGATTCAGTAGGCCTATATTCAGTTGTATTGTTATTCAGTATTTGGCCTGCTCAACCCTATATTTTAAATCGCTTAGTCAAACATAATCAATAATCTTACCTGGATTTATGTTCATTGATGATATCCTACTGCACTTATATTTATTTATTTGTTACATTAGTAACGCGCACAAGGTCACACCTAAATGTGAATCTGAGGCGCGGATAGTCAGTCGCCAGGAGAAGATGCAATTACATTTCCAAATCCTTGAAAGCCAAAGAGAAATAGTGAGTTTTGAGTCGCTTTTTAAAGGAAGGAAGTGAATTTGAGCAACAAAGAGTGGCAGTCGATTCCATTCCCTAGGAGCAGAGACATGAAATGCACGAGAGCCCATAACTGTTCTGCATCGTGATTCAACTAAAAGACCTGTACTTGATGATCGTGAGCAACGAGGAGGAATGTAAGGCGTTAGTAGAGCATAAATATAGGTATGTGTACTGGTGATGTAGGTCAAACAAGCTAACTTAAATTTGATTCTGAATTCAACAAGAAGCCAATGCAGCTGGTGGAGTAGGGCAGAGGAGCATGTTCGTAGTGGGACACGTAGCACTACTCGAGCTAACGTATTTTGGATACGTTGAAGCCTTTTGAGTTCAAGATCTGAGAGACCGACAAAAGTGAATTAGCATAATCGAGGCGAGAGGAGACAAGTGAGGAGGCTATAGTTTCAGACACACTTTGAGTTAGAGCCGACCTTATATGACGTATTGCCCTGATGTGGTAGAAACAAGATTTACAAAGGCTTGTTATGTGACGCCGAAATGTGAGCTTGCTATATTAGTTTATCAATAGAGATGTTGTAAGGTAGATATATAATATTTAGGATAAACCTCCGCAAAATTCTTTTCTGCAAACGTAGGATTGGAATAGTAGTCTATGACTCTATTCAGCCAGTTCTGTTCGTTCAAATGGGTGGACCGTAAGCGCTTGAATAACCATTTAATTGGATAGTGGTTTGGTTTTTTTTCAGGCACAGCCGTTTCTGATTTTTAGAAATCTTACTTTGCGCTAAATAAGTTTGCGTTCGGAATTGCTTTGCAGTTAACATAACATAACACGGGTTTTAATTTAAGTGGTCTGTGTTAAGACCACTGAAAATTAAGAGATTATGAGTATGCATTTCTCTGGCCTTCTCTTAAAATCCGCGCCGGTGTCCACTGAAAAAGTAGGCCCTACCGTCATCCAAGCCATTCAACAACCCTACAACTCTTGCACTGAATAATTTATTTCCTGTTGTTCCTTCTGGTTAAATAATTTGTTCTTGCGTCCTTGAGTTGCTTCGCTTGGTAGTAATTCAAAGAATCTGTTCCTGTGTAGCGATAACACATGCTCGTAAGCTTATAACTCCAGCGATAATCTTGTAAGCTTTGGTCATCTCTGCGCCTCCTTTTCCCCAATGTTGTTAGTCCACACCTCTTTAACCTTTCTTCATAGCTCAACTCCTTGTATGGCAAAATACTTTGTAGCTCTTCTTTGCACTTTCTCCAATTTTCTATGTCCTCTTTTAGGTATGGACTCCATGCTTGGGTGCATGATTCCAACTGTGCTCTGGCCAGTGATTTTGCTACACAGCCACCTGTTAGAAGAACACTTGAATACACATGTATACCAATTCACATGGCCATCCATAAAATACAGTTCTACTATAGTGTATTGTATTGTTGTCTTCTACAGGAACCTACGACGATAACTCTTCTCTTTGCGGAATCTATCGCCGACTCTGCCGATCAGTTTGTGATGGATATCGTTTTTCGTGAGAAGAATGTGGTCGACAGTGTTCCTATCAATATTGAAGCGAAATGGCGCAATCCATATACTTGTCAGTTCCTGGCACCAGGTAGGGAGGAACGTGGCTGTATTTAGATACATACATGTTAAGAGTGATTCTTACCTTTATAAAATTCACGTTTTATTTGTTGTTTCGAGTGCCTACTAAATTGCTTTTACCGTTTCACTTTGCTGTTTACGTTTGATTTTGAATAGAATACGCATAGCATTGAAAATGATTTGCGATAATATAACGACGAGCCCGTAATAAAATGTTTATGAAACCAATGTATGCACCTCCGTTGACCCAATGACAAACGACTGATTATCGATCCATCGATCGAGCTCAAACATATTGAATAATTATATAAGATATATAGTCGCTGGCTGGCTTAAAGTCAAATAGGTAGTTGCAGTTTAACGACACTGTGTGATAACATTAGCGTCGCCCTCCTCCTTTATCCAGGCTTGGGACTGGCACTGGTTGAGTACTACCAGTCGCGGAGTTTAAAGTCAAATGTAATATAACTATTTAACTTTAAGCCAGCCAGCGACGATTTACTCTGTAGGTCTACTTGATAGTAGCGAAACTAACTAACGATGATGAATTGACGCTGATTCAGCTTCTTCTACTCGTGTTTCGTTTGTGGTACAGACAAACGTATTTTAGACTATTTTAAACAAAAAGTATTTTAGGCTATTTTAGACAAAAGTATTTTAGGCTCTTTTAGACAAAAGGTATTTTAGGCTATTTTAGACAAAAAGTATTTTAGGCTATTTTAGACAAAAAGTATTTTAGGCTATTTTAGACAAAAGTATGTTAGGCTATTTTAGACAAAAGTATTTTAGGCTATTTTAGACAAAAAGTATTTTAGGCTATTTTAGACAAAAGTATGTTAGGCTATTTTAGACAAAAGTATTTGAGGCTATTTTAGACAAAAAGTATTTGAGGCTATTTTAGACAAAAGTATGTTAGGCTATTTTAGACAAAAGTATTTTAGGCTATTTTAGACAAAAGTATTTTAGGCTATTTTAGACAAAAGTATGTTAGGCTATTTTAGACAAAAGTATTTTAGGCTAATGCTGCCTTCTGGGTAATGAGATGGTGATCTGTTTTTCTCTATTGCTCTTTGCGATTGATTTTTCGCTAATGGTCGTATACTTCTAACGAAATTAGATCACGTGGGTCACCGAGTTCGCTTTCGTTTGTGTATGACGTCTCTCACAGGTGACAATCGTGGCCACACCTCATTTCCCGCGATACGGCAAAGGCACCGGCCTCTGCTTCTCTACGGACCAGCGCCAAAGGACCACGTACCTGGCATTGCCGTAACTTTCGCATGTATTGCTAGCCTTTGACTACATTGTCCTGCCAATCAAAATCATCTCTATTCTAAACGCTGGGCGGACAACCGGACAACTTTCACACACCGGGTTCCCTTATGTCAATCAGTTGATGGGCTAATTATTTACATTTGGGGTTAAGACCTCGATGCAGCATTCAATAACCAGAGTCCATGCCATGGAATGCCGTTGTCTAAACCTCAAGGCATCCACTGCAAGGCATACTGGAATCTACTGACCTCCCAAAGTGTCTGGCTAACGATATAATTAGTGGCAGCCGGAATACTGCAACGGCTAAGACGTGGGGTTGCTCGAGAAGCTGCAACATGTGTGCAGAACTCTTGAGACAGCAAGAACATTACAGAGCTCGGAAGCTCAACCATATCATCTCTTAACATCAAGATCTCTGCTGGCTGCAACCCAATCGTAAGAGGATCGCCATCAAGATGGCGACACTGATTTACAAGTGTCCACATGGAATAACGATATTGTACTCGGCCAACATCACTAACGTCATGTAATTCTAGATTGCGTTTGGATTAATCCAAAACTTAGTGTGCTCCGGTGAGGCCACATTTACGCGTTGAAGAACATTTGGTACATCAGGCTGAATATATAGTTCCATTCTGACCACCGCATCTAACGCCTCTTGCAGGTTATTTGAGAGCACAGCAAACATTCAGTATTATCTTTAATTACATTATGCTATATAGATTACACAAGGCCTATTTTCACTTGTTTGGCAACTGGTTAGGACTTAGAAGTACTTCTCAAAGCTTAGTATACATAGATTGCTTGCGGAACGATTAGACTACATCCGTATAGATCTAGTCTTGCGTGCAATAAATGACCCGCAATTATAACTCACTCGTCAAACAAGAGACCTACGTTACGGCAAGGTACTTATATCTTCTTATTTCCGGTTATATGAATTGATAACTTTCGGTTCCACATGTCAGACCGAGATGCAAAAATTCTGTGCCGAAGTGTCAACAGAAATAGGATCTGAAAATCTCGGTTTCAATTATCCCGCAATGGAAATTAAGAAGCTTCTACGAGAACAAGGGCTACTAATGTTCTTGCCTTTTTGTTTACACTGATGTCAAATATTAATCCGCTATTATTGGTATTCACGGCTTACATCCTGTTACCATAAACATAGCCTACGTCGTGTAATCAGAACACATCGCACAGCTACATCTACGTACATTGTTACTTACACATATGAGTTTACACCCGTTTGCAGCCTGATACTGACCCAGCACCCCGCCTAGGGGGTTAGATGACTAGATCAATAGTAATACATCCCAGCCGGTATCGCGTAAATTGATCCCCGTCAGTTGATACCCCGTCAGTTGATCCCCACGTCAATTGATCCCACGTCAATTGATCCCACGTCAATTGATCCCACGTCAATTGAGCCCCTCCACATTCGCTCTAAATTAATCTTCGGGCTGCGCGTCACAGACTTGTAGCTGAGACCGTTAATAAACAAACGATTGATTTTACTGATTTGGAAAATGACAAAGCAATGCCCAGGGTTCATGTCACTAGTCCAGGTTTCGTGTCACGTGGACAGACTATATATATATTTCTACATGGAGTTGTCGGTATGGAACATCAGGCAACCACAAAATATCGCTTGCTTGAAGCTCGTGTCAACCGCGCTGTAAACGCTTACGGCCGGTTGGAGATTCTGTTATATCTTCGAACAATGGCTCATTTATCCCATGCATAGACACTTATGCTTATAAATTAATGCTCATAAATTAATCATATTATGACTCTAAATCACGCTTTTGTAATTTCTTATCATTTTAAAATGTCGTGCTTTGTTACGTCGTTCTTTTAATAAATGGAGAAGGTCGCAAGTGGAACATGAATGTTGTATCATTTGGGCTGGGTTCAATAGGCAAGGGATCAATTGACGAGAGGATCAATTGACGAGGGGATCAATTTACGTGGGGATCAATTTACGGGGGATCAACTGACGGGGGATAAACTGACGGGGGATCAAAAGACGTTCTAACCATCCCAGCCATCCCCGCCTAGGTGGTTAGATGACTAGATCAATTGTAATACATCCCAGCCCTAAAAAGCAAGAAAGTCTTTTTCAGTGAATATTCCCATAATTAATCTCTTAAGTCAAAGGTTCAGGAGCAGTTTTCAGAGCTGCACATGACCACAATCGGGCAACGCACTGGACTAAAAATCGGCTGAAACTACCTACTTGGAGAACCCTGGACGTTGTGCATCCATTCAGCCTTGGACGCAGCTTTAAATTTGTAATGTCATTCATATGTTTAAATTTCGACCACCTGTCTCTGCCCGAGCCCTCTCTCCCCATTCGAGAGCTAGAAGATGATTGAACCAAAATTAATTCGTTACGATCAGTCCAGATCCGAACGTTCTAGGCGTCGATTATTTTGCTACGCAAATGTCTATGTTTCAGATGATTTCGTCTTCGACATCCCATAAATAACCTCCTAGGTAAAAAGCTCAAGAGCAGTTTCCAGAGGCTACGTTTCGCTATTCAATTTATACCTCAAGCCCATAATTTCTCCGCAGTAAACACGCGCTGCGGCAGTAAAAAGTGTATAAAATACAAATTGCTTGTCTATTCTCAAATTATAACCGTTTCAAGATTTAGGTTATGTAGCAAATATGTTATTTAACGGAAGTTATTATACACACTAAAATGACGACTGAATACACTGGGAACTGAATTAGATTGACCGTAGTTGGTAAACAGTTCTCAAGCAAGTATATACGTAATTAATATTGCCATCCATTATTTTCACTTTTCTTTTCTACAGCCATAATTACACGTTTTGTACTTTCCATAATTTACTCATAATTAATCGACAATTACTCTCATGAACTTACTGCTATCAGTTAAGTAGGTTGCAAACCGAGAGCAGTTTTTGTGTTGCCATCAACAGTAAACTTGTATTGGTTTCCACAGTTAGCCGGACATCTCCCTTTTCTGGTCTGGATCACACCAGACCAAATGAACATTGCACATCACTATGTATTAATCATTTTTGGTTGCATCTTTATCGTGTTATTGAACTCCCGAAGTTACGTTGTGCCAAAATTATGGGATTAATGACTTTATTAGAACAGCAAAACTATCAGTTATTTTGGAGAAGTCTTCAGAGTACTGGAAGAGACGATGACGTTCATGCACGTCATTGTAATATATCCTCTTCCTATACTCTGAAGAGCAACTGAGACTAGGGGAAGCGAATTCGATTCCCGCTACCCATTAGGTTTACTGGTTCTTTCGATAGAAGAAGTCGTTAATGAAATCATTTGTATAATGTGATGACCACCTTGCATGGCTGCTGACAGATAAATTCAACTTCTGTAATAAACTGTCCTCATCCGTTCATACTGTACTTGTGATAATCAAACTGCGATTTATCAGTTTGAGATTGAACAAATATGTTATATATTACCGTATGCAATTTAGGCCCACCCTTAGCTTTTTCGTAGTTAATGCAACAACTGATACAGATATTGTTGCTTCTGTCAATACCAATATTCGGCGCATGAGGCTCGCATTACACTTGAACTCTAATACTTTAGTTGGCCTATGTACCATGTTTTCCAGTTTCATTGTAGGCTACTTTCTTCACGATTACACAAAAATTGTGTCATCGTTGTCTCGTTCTTCTACTATTCACAAATAAAACATAGAATAGACATGACATTGGGTCTACGTAAAATCACGACAAACTTGCTTTCAGATTTCCCAGCTGGAACTACTAAATTTACAGTTTCGCTGAACGGGACAGAGATAGGTACAAAGACGCTGACCTACTTCTCAGGGGAAGAATGCCTGACGCAGATTTATATCCACCAGTTGGCTCGACTCTGTCGCTATATACGTGACGTCGGTGTACTGACCAGCGAAGTGGATAGCTTGCTGTCGGAGATACTGGACGAAAGTCTGGCTCTCCCGATACCGGTCCAAGCATTCGAAAACATCTTCGGCAGCTTGTGCTTTACAAATGAAGGTCAGTGTTGCATTGACAAAAGTACGGCTCGCATACATCGTGCATACATGTGTAATCAATAGCTCTGCTTTTCCGCTTGTCTTACTACACCACATGTATAGCTCTTATATTATCAGAATTTTGGTCTTAACTTTATATTAGAAATGAATGCAAATGACAGCAACAATAGCCATAGGTAGGAAGTATTTATTTGTTGTTACCTGGTGATTATGATAAGCTATGATTTAGGTCAGAGCCAGTATGAGTTTCCAACACTTCTGCACCTGGCAGCCAAGTTTGGATTTCATGAATTCGCAACGAAGCTGATAGACTTACCGGTCGCTCGACAAGCCTACAACATTCGAAACCTCGACGGACTTCTCCCGGAAGTCATCGCCAAAAACTGCGGGCACTTAGAACTTGCCAGACTATTTCAAGACTTCCATGTAGTGGTAAGTTCCAAATGGGATGCCTTTGTTTATGCGGCGATTAATGCAAATTGTTCCAAGCGGATAGCCGGTTATTGGAGAATAGCGTAAGGAGATTGTGCAGTGTAATTCTGAAGGAAGAACAATGACTGTTTAAACTTTAACATAACATGGAAACACGTGGTAAGTGATGATTAATCTTATTAGGTTGTGTGGTTTGAGAAATCGTGAATTTTTCAGAAGCAGCATCGGCTTGACTGCCAGGCAAACTGTATGAGCTTTTTGAGCAAGGTAAGGCCGACATTTTAACGCAGAGATGATTGTGTATTTAGCAGATTATGTCTTTGACGGACAAGCTTAGCTTATTCGCATTTATATGCAACTAAATAATTTAGTTGCTGCACAGCTGAGTCAGGATCAACTGGAACAACAAACTGTAGGAGAATGTTCGAATCCAGTTGTTGTTAACTGATAACTTCCAATTAATGTCCCAAACTGTTATTACATGTATTTCCGTTGATGCCCAATGGTTGTCACTTGTTTGCTGCATACCATAGCGGTGCTGGCATTTTATATTTATAACCTTAAATTTATGCCCGGCACAATTATTTTCTTTTTCTCGCAGAATGAAACGATATCGAGCGTTTACGAAATCTATCTTCCAGAACAGCGCCATTCGTATCGGCTAAGTGGTATGCATTCATTTCAATTTGGCATTCCCCATTCGAAGATGATATGGCTTACCGTATCAATCAATCAATCAATCAAATAACGAAATTTATTTGGCTGATCAGCATTATCTACAACAGCTTACAGCGAATCCACAAAAAAGTAAATAAGTCTAATATTGTTCTAGTTGAGAAACGAGAGAAGGAGTCATGGAGTGAATAAGGAGGATGAGATAAGCCCAGGAGACCCAATTAGGGACCAAATGTCCCGCAAGTTGGGGCCACCTAGTAGGATAGGTTAAACAGAAAAGTGAGAGCCGGTAAGAGAAGATTAAAGGGAGAAGATAATAGATCCAACGGTGTAAACGCTTACTGCAATTGCTAAGCGTTTGTTTGTTCGTGTTTCAGGAAAGCATCGCTAAACTCCAAGAACCAATCTTCTGTTAGAACAATGTCTTCATTGATAGAACACTGCTCTCAATTGATAGAACACTGTCTTTATTGATAGAACACTGTCTTGATTGATAGAACACTGCTCTTAATTGATAGAAGACTGTCTTGATTGATAGAAAACTGCTCTTAATTGATAGAACACTGCTTTTAATTGATAGAACACTGTCTTGATTGATAGAACACTGTCTTTATTGATAGAACACTGCTCTTAATTGATAGAACACTGTCTTGATTGATAGAACACTGCTCTTAATTGATAGAACACTGCTCTTAATTGATAGAACACTGTCTTTATTGATAGGTTCTGACGCTTAGCTTTAACGGAACCGGACAAAAAACAGGACAAAACTAGACTTCATTAGACTCTATTCTGCACTCTCACTGCGTTACATTACACACTATTCTGCACTGCACAACCCAACTAAACAAGATTAGATTAGGCCTAATTAGACTAAATGTATATACTACGCATTTCACAGCAATACACTGAATAACGCTATATATACTCTACAATAAATTGTGCCAAAGCATGCTCCCCTCCTCCTCCTCCTCCTCCTCCTCCTTCTCCTCCTACTCATCATCCGTGACGTGCTCCCCATCATAGAGCTGAGGTTTGCACAATTATTCTTGGCCAAAGGTGGAATCCAATGTTCAATGGGCAGATACCTAGACACCACCATTCGTGTCCATAAGCGTCCGACCGGACTCTTCGAACCCCTATGGAGGGGTGGGTGAGTGCGTACATTACGGTCTGGAGCTCATCGTGTGATCATGTATGCCATCGTAACGTGTGAAGTGATTAAGCATCCGAGGGACATTCATTGTGCGCCTGTTTATTTCCGTTCGTGATATGATGTGTGGCGCGCTTTAATTAATTAAATAAATAAGCAAAAATATGAATCATGTACGGCTCCATTTATGTCAAAACTACTACGGTACACAAACGACGCACAAGAGCAAAAGTGTAAAAACGGTGACAGATAATAACGAACAGCTAATAAAATATAAAATATTATGCTGTAGATGCATCCGAGTATTCAGTAACTCCAACAGCAGTTTTGTCGTCGAGTGGCAGCGAAGACACCTATATGGATATGCAAGGTATGGTGTTTATATGGATATACAAGGAACATGTATTTTGTTTATATGGTTATGCAAGGTATGTTGTTTATATCGATATGCAAGGTATGTTGTTTATTATGGATATGCAATGTATGTTGTTTATATCGATATGCAAGATATGTTGTTTATATTGATATGCAAGGTATGTTGTTTATATTGTTATGCAAGGTATGTTGCTTATATATGCAAGGTACATGTATGTTGTCTCCATTTTCTTCTTTCTACTATGATAGTTTCAAGTTATAATGACCTTTTTGATAATTATAAGAAATGTGCATTATATCTGGGGGGTTTTCGGAGAGGGAGACAGATTTAGGCCTAATTTAGCACTGCAATTATTCTTTAATTGGCCTAATTTAACATTGCAAAGTGTTCTGTGGAGATCGTCTCTAGATTACGTGGAAAATGAGAGCATAAATGAATTATTGTGTTTAAATCAACATATATGGTTATGAAGCTGATTTCGATGCCTTTTATCATTGTCTATGGACCGACCCTTTCTGTTTCAATTGTCTTCTTCTTCTTCTCTTTGTTATTTTTCTTTTCGTCTAATGTGTGGGCATAATTTAGTGAGGTTGATGGAATAATTCTCTTTTGCAAGCACGTGTTATGATACTGTGGTCTTCTGCTGAACTGGCAATATGGTCTGGATATGAAATATTCTGTCAGCATTTGCTTAGTAATTAGATGGACTCATTTTATGGGCTCCTCTATATAGATAACATAATAAATATGGTTACTATATTGACCCCACGTGGACCTGCTGGCTGGGTAAGCTTTGATTATCTTACCTTCTGCGCTGTATCCCTGTTAATGATGCTAGTTGTCAAGATATGTGGTGCGCTATAGAAGCTCAGTTCCATGCATTGCACCAGTTGCTATCCAAAATTGTAAGCAGTTCTGCATCGTTGTATATGTTACTTAAATCCCGTACGAATGACGGCAGAGGAAAATAATTGTCAAGGTTGTCGGATGAAAATAGCGTTCGATCTGTGACGCGGAGAATACTGGACAGAGCCTCCAGTCAGGCTTTGCTCCAGGTTCTTCTGTGTAGGGCCCTGGACCAAATACTTCAGAGGCAATTATTGCGTAACGGAAGGAGACCACTGTGATGCGTGTTAAGTTTTACCACATCGAGGTAGATCTTTAGGGTTAGCTAATCGTAAAATACTTATTTATTTCTAATCTTTTGAACGTGACATCTAAATGTGATTATTTTTGCTGCTTTAGGAAAATCTTCGCGTCATGTTGAAGAGAAGGAAAACTCGGAAGAATCCGACAATGATGGTGATTAAGTTGTCGTTTGTACGATCACGCAAAAGAATGTACCAACGGTTGGATTTATATTGCGCTTCTTTATGCTGCGGTTACAAAGGATGCAAATACTAGACATCGAGGATTATCAGATAAGTTATTTGTTTGCTAATAAACTTCTAAAACTAATGTAGTATTAAAACACGGCGCATGAGACTATTACAATCCAGAAGACTCGAACCATTGACACTGATACACGCTCTCATGAGACTCTACCAAAACGGTCAACCAACGAAAAGTGATCAATCAATCAATCAATTTTCGTTTATTCAGTGATCATGCTGGCAAAAACGCAGCTTCTTACAATGATTATGCTACAAGATAGTCAAAAAACAAAGAAAATAAATGCATCCGAATAAATTCAGCGCTCCCGAATATTATTCGGATGCATTCAAACTAAAACAATTATTTATTTTAGGTCAAATCTGATCATAACTCGGGTCTCAGTAGTTAGTGAAGTTAGTACAACGGAAACGATATAGGCCTATAAACCCATATAGTGACATCTTGTTCTTTTTGTGCTTTGTAGTAAGATATAGTAACCTATTAGTTGGCCTACGCTATAGTATTATATCGTACTTATAGTATGTAATATGTAACTTATACTGCTCTGTGCTACATAGTCCTATTATTAAGCTACAGAATATGCCCTCTATACCATATTACGTGGCAATTGTCATGGTGTAGATTATAGTTTGGTGTTGATTGGGATGCTTAATGCTTTTGATTAGTAATATAGGCCTATAGGATGGCACAGGGTAGGGTAGTGCATTCTACAGGACAGAGCGATGCGTGGTGATTATATTGCAGGAAGTTTGAATGCTGTGTTGGAATTCTGATCACTGCTGTTGCTCAATTATCAGAAAATAAGATCTAGTGCAACAAACTGCGCCACTGCTCACTGACAATGATTAACGAGCAGAAATTTAATTCTACAGAAGGAGGTTACGTTGACATGGGAGAGCCTGAACTATCCGAAACAATAGAGAAACAGAAACAAGCGGGAGAACCGAAACAACATGCGAAACCATCGGAGAATCGAGAACAAGACAAAGAACAATACAGCGAAGAGCAACAGGATTTTCAGCCAACAACACCAACTATTGTTGAACAAATGAACACAGACGATGTAGTCAGATTCGAATCATTGAGTAAATAACGGTTTTTATATTCCCAGCCACCAACAACAATTACCACAACTACCATCACCACTACTCAGTTGCACAACACCTACGGCAACAGCAACCATCTCAGTTTAAGGCGATATTATTTCTTTCGGCATTCTCTTAACCAGTTTAACCTTCTGGTAATATTATAAGAGTGTAATCATGACCTGTACAAATGCTTAACGCTTATTGATGAACGCTATACAGATATTATGACACTGTCTCAAATAATGACAGTACTCTGATTACACATGGTTTCTTTCTTGTCATATAAATGGCTCAATGTAGAATAAGCTTTTTAAGCCTAAAGTGTTGTCAACTGCTATCGTACGTTAATAGTTTAATAGTAGCATTTTGATTAATCGTCTTTTAACTTGCATGCTCTGTTTTTCCGAAGCTCTGGAGGACGTTCCGAATGTCGTAGATGTTCCAGAAAGTCAGAAGGAGCTGATTGGAATTCTGACGACGGTTATACAAGGCAAGATTTCTGTGGCTGAGGGCGAATATTTGATTAAAGGATGGAACTTTCGACACAATCATGGACGTTCGAGATCGTTTAAAGAGAAACAGGTAAGCGTAGGATAGATGTTTCAGTGTAGATGTGATCTATAAGGGTTTCTCGAATTGCCCAAAATGTCCTAGCTGAATATAATGTCCTTTCTAGCGACTTGATAGATTTTCTGTTTCCAATTGAAGATTACTTAATTCATTTATTCTCATATGCACACACGCGCAAATATATATATATATATATAATATATAAATCTGTGATCATAATTACAGCTTGCTGCTTTAAAATCCACTTATTTTTCAAGGGGATGTAATAACGTACTCCAGTCTGGATAGTTTCCAGAGAGGCGCCATATAATCTGACAAGTAGAATGCAATACATTTACCGGTCAAGATAACGACATTTTGGACTGAAGGGAACACCTGTCGATATGCAATTGAATGCGGTTGCTGCGTGGGAACAAAAACTCATGGGTCTATTTTTTGTTGCTCTTCTAAATTGGTCTATATATATATATATATATATATATAGGCCCAGTTGTCGAAGATGAGAGACCAAGTGACGAAGGCCAAAGACAAAATCAAAGAACCATCCTGGTGGAATTCGATAAAAACGGTGCTGAAGAAGCATCCAAGTAGTGCCTCTTCTTCTCAGCCGGCTCCGACTTCCGGCCCCGAAAGCCTCAGTGCGTCCGGCCTATCGACCTCCAAGGCAATTCGAAAGCATGCCGCACAGGAAAACCTTGTGGTGGGATATCTGGTTTTCACTATAGTCCTTTAATACATGCTGACACCATTGTCGCATGTTGATGAAAAGGTGTTCCAAGCCAAACTATTTAGGCCTACATAGTAGTGAAATAGACAACAAAGTGCGCCCATGTTAGCTAACTTACCATAGCCATAATTTATTTGGCAACATTGTACAATTACCAATTGCACGTGAACAGTATAAGCAGTGAACATTGGCTATTAACCAATGTATTAATTAGCTACTATCGCTCAATAACGTATGATTAGAGTACTGGCAGAAGTTAATATGGAGCTGGGCGAAGAATATAATATAGTTCAAATAGTGGGTGGCGAAATAAATACCTTGCGGCGTATGGTAAATGTACTTAACTAGACTCTGTAGTTAATTTGGTAAGATTTAGTTATGTTAATTAGTAAGTGAATAGACACGTTATGTTGAGTGAAGTTGGCTATTTACGGAGTCTGCATATAAACGTTCCAAAGTGGTTTTATTACGTTACATAATTCCATGTCATGAGACCGCTATATATAATTGAAGATCTGCAGATGTTGAGCGAGGGTAGGTAGTCATTAACATTGCGAAGACTATAATTATGGGTTAACCAAATGCGCGGGTTTAAAGGTTAGATATCATGTGTACTGGAAGAGATGTGCACTGGAAGAGATGTGTACTGGAAGTGACGATAAGCAAAATAATCTCTTCCAGTACAATCATGTAATAGTTTGTTCGTCGATCTATGTACAAGCCCATTCGTTTGGAATACTACTACCGTATCTGGTTTACCTTCAGCATAGGTTTGTATTGTCCAGTCTTCGAGTGGTTACGTGTACCGTGCAACGTGCAAATAATCTGCAGCGTAAAAAAACTCTAATTCATTATTTATTCATTAGACAACAACAGAAATAAATGGCAATTTTGGCTAATTTTTAAAATATGAACTGCAGAGACGTCATTTCAGATTCGGGCATAGTGCTGAACTGTGCTTAAATACATTATGTAATAAATAACTGCTATAGATTGGCGCAAAGATCAGAAAGTTTCACAAGGTTCCCACAACGACTGATCAACGTACTTCTGAAAATGCGCCATCTCTTCTGGAACCGATCTCAGAAAACCCTCAAAGGAATAGCAACGCATCAGCCAGCAGTAAGAACAGACACGCCGTTGCCATCATGGGCCCTTATATTTGGAATGACCTAATCCCATTATCCGTCGCAAGCTTTTAATCTGGCTCCCACCTTCATCCCTTCGATGCCTGAAGACTTTCATATTTCCTCGGGGCTGTCACACTAAGAGCGCTTCTGAATAGCTAGTACTGCAAGAAGCGCTATATAAATAATCAGATACGATACGAAACGCACTGCTTGTGATTTGCTTGCCGAAAGACAGTCCACTCAGGATGTTAGAAACTGTCCGTTACCTGCAGATACATAGGACTTATATAATTTTCTATATATTTTTTCGTATTATTTATTGTGGTTTACGATCTTGATTTCTGGAATTTTTCTATTAATTCACAATCATGTGTCCTTTGTTCTCAAAGAAACATTAAATGACCAAAAATCACCCAGTTCCGAAATCCCTTCGTTGCATTCAAGTTACTTATTCGCAGGATTCTTTTTGTGATCTATTATCTCGATCTCTGGAATTGTTCATGGGTCCTTGCATCAAGGCTCAGAGCTGAACCATTTAAGCCATAACACCAGCACCTACTTGCATCTCACTAGGACTCTACAGAGTTTCAGGATCGGATCTGACACTGAAAGTGACCCTATGATCTAGTTCTTGTGTCTGATCTAAGTATCTGTAACGATACTTTCTTATATGTTGGTGCTGATATGTCGATTAACGAGCAAACATCTCGTTTCCTTGTACAGGTCTCTGGATGCTTAGAAATATCTTGGATTTGTGATATTTTAGTATTTTTTAATCTTAATCAGTGTTCTACATAATTTGTTGGAGATAGTGTACACGATAAATTTTAAAATGGTCCACACTTTTGCCCGGTGTGCTCTTAGGAGACATTGATCTGAATATCGTTTGTGCTTAATGCATCTTTTGCCACACCGTATTTCGATCATTTTCCGTGGTTATTCAGCATAAAATGCACGAACTAGATTCACAAATCATCTGTTTCCTTTTGATCGTGTAGGTCGAGAAAGCTTGCTTAGTGTCACCAGTCGAACCAGTACTTCAAGCGGAGTCGATATTGACGTGAGTTTAGTTTAGATTTCTGCGCTTTCTAAATGCGTCCAATATTGCGTTACCTACCTGTAGTCACTGCACTTACAATATAGTTATATCCTCCATTTCCTTTTTAAAGTTGATAAATAAATATTGCACATTGCCTAATGTCTTCGATCTCTTCTTCAATTTGGCAATGTGAGAGTTAAGAACATTACCCAGTAGGCCTACAATGCAGTCATCATACTATGCCAAGAAATTAAGTTGTACGGCGGTTTGGGCTGTTCTAGCGTAACGTTTCCAAATTTCAAATTTCGTCATAGCAATAAACACTTACTATATTTTATATGACAATGATGTCTAGACGTGTATTCGAATCAATTTTAATAGAACCTACATAATAAAGGTGATTGAAGAGGATAAAATAATTGATTTATTGGGCTACAAAGATAAAATCCTCCTGCTGGTCCGTCAAACTTAACTTCCCAATTAGTTCGGTCCGGTGGACTAAACATTTTGTTTGGTTACCAACTATATTTATAGAGGCGCTTTAGAAATGTGGATGTTTATGATTAAATTTTAGATTTAATTACTATGCAGGCGTAGCAGTCGCATTCTGGAGTGTTTAAGTTTTGGATGACATAAAGTTCCATTTCATAACTATATGTAGACGTGTGGTTGTACATTCTCGAGCAACCTTTCAAAACACTTAAGTTGTCTCACTTTCAAGCATGCTGTTAAAATCCAAGCAGCACCGCGCCTTCTCAGTTGTTGGCCCTTCCACCTGAAACACGGTCCCCTCAGAGGTGCGATTGTTGCCAAGGAGTAGCCTAAATCGCCTTCGTTGTACGAACTGCCTTCGACTGATTCGTATCCCCGTGCATGGTTGATCTGGGAGCACCTCCGAGCAGACTACTCGAGGGACGCTATGCAAGTGTTAAAATGAATGAGTTAGGCCTAATAAATGGCGACGATCCTAGGTTGCATGCACTTTTGAGATCTATTTTCGTTTGCTGGCAAACAGAAAAAATACTTTAGTGGTTCTTATGTATGGATCATGTTCCTACTTTCTATAGAAACATTTAGGCTTACTGATAGGTGCAGACGGAATAACGTGTGAATTGAGTATCCATGTCTACAGAGTCTGATTCACTATCTTTTTTTTAATTAACATGTAAACCTACAATGCAGACCGTCGATGAAGAACACGTTAGTGAAATGGAGTCACGTGCCCGAAATCCTCAGCAGGGAAACCTCGACTATGGAGGTGTAAAATACGCTGTTTTATGCAAAAGGGTGAGACTATAATAAATTCAAAGATGGTTCTTCCAATTGTCTGAAACGAATATTTAAAGTGTACGAATACGAAAAGAGTAACGAATGTGGATATAGTCGCGTAATACTTAAGATCTAAAAGCGCGAATAGCTTACCATTAGCAGGAGGCAACTAAGTCAACATTGGACCGGATATATATATATATATATATATATCATCAAATCGAATGCGATTTAATCCGCAGAAGACTCGATATATTTTGCTCGGTACTCGCCATCAGCGGAGAAAAAGACAGAAGAGATGATCCTGAATGTGTATATGTTTGCGAGATAGATGATTGAGATCGACTTATTGTGCTAATTCGTTTAATCCACGCGTGGTAAAACGTCTCAAACGGTTTACATTTGTTTTAGAAATCACGGAATTTGGAAATTCTTGAGGAGGAGTTGACCTGTTCCGATGCACCCAGTCCACCACCCCTTCCACCGCGGACTGGACCAAGGGCCGAGTCATTCCGTGGTCATGTCGGCAAAAACGCTCCCACATCACCAAGACCCGGACAACCCATTAAAATCACATCTGTCGCTCTTCCGCCCATGCCCCACCAGGCTCGCAATAGATCCAGCTCAGAGGGCTGCATTATTCCTATACATCCCGTCAGTCCAGCCCTTGTTAGTGGAAAACCGCCTTGGAAGAGCGTCGACCAACCTCCTCCAATTTCTCCGAGGCTTTCGAAGAAGGACACATTTCTGTCGACCCAACGGCGACCAGCACCCACACTACCAGCGCCCATTACAGAAAATTGGGCAGACCCAGCAATAGACGCAGTAGGCAACCCGCAATTTGAAACTAAATCATCGTATGACAACCGGCAGTATATTCAGTGTCCAGTTCCGGCTGCGGGAAGAGCTTACGCGATCAGGTCGCGTTCGCGTGAGGGTAAAGCCTTAAAGAAAGGTGCACTACTGAAGCAGGCCGTTGTTACGGATCCTGAGATTGTACTGCTTGAAGCAATAGAAGGTAGTCTGGGCGAGAGTAGCTCCTCTGAAGGCTGCGATAAGCTTTGTCCATTGAACTTCACAGCATCTGCAAAGAACAAAGATGACTATCCGTCATATCGCGTGCTCAGGGCTCTCACGAGTCCAGAACTGACGACCGTAGATCGATATAGTGAAAAATGTTGGCCTCACTTTCACGTTGAATCAACCAAAACTGTCGACACGTTTGAAAAACAAACGACAGCAGAGAAATATCAACATATACAGCAGCAACACGAGCAGCAGAAGCTACGACGAGAAGAAAAAATTCACTTCTATCAGGAGCAGAATCAGCATGGTCAGCACCTCCTGTCAACATACGCGTGTCAACAGAAAAAAGAAAGCTATGTCGAAGTTAAAATTCCTCACATTGACATTGCAACAGTAGCAGGCGGACAGAAAATCGAAGCAGTGTCGAGCATAAGATACATACCAATCGAAAAGCCTCACTTTCAAGATGCGCCGACCGTAGCAATCGACGCATCTGAAAAGCAGACGACCGAGGAATATCAAGAGAAACAGCAGCTGCAACAACATCAACAAGAAGCAAACTATGGCGTTGCTAAAGTACCTGCCATCGACATTACAGCGACAGCTGGCGAATCGGAAATCGAAGAAGCCTTGAATGAAAGACACGCAAAAGTAGAATTGTTGTTACACAGTTCGGAAATGCAGAGAAGTGAGTCATCGTCAAGTGTTGACGATGTTCCGATCTCTTCCAACGAGTTAGAAAAGCCGATTGCTCATGGGTGCCTTCGCACAGCTGGAAGGACTCAAAAGACTAGCCGACCTCCACCGGTATTTCAGATTCAAGAACCTGTATACCGGACAGACCAGGGTCATCCCATAGCACTGCCACCCAAAGCTGAAGTGTCAACGGCCCATGAAGTTGAATATTTACCATGTATCGAACCTGAAAGTTGCCCACCTTTTTTACAAGCCTCAGACCGCTCAGCAAGCTCTCCGATTGGAGCTAATACTTCTACTCATTCCGGAACCCCAACTAATAAAAATGCAACAGCGCTGACAACAACAACAGGTATTTATACACCTGCCATTGTTCAAAGTTCCATTATTGATAGTCATTGTAGGTCTAGGGAACCTGAAACGTCTATTGATGAACTGAAAAATTTTCTTTCTGAACTAGAGGACGCTCCCAGAGCATTAAAGTCAGAATCAAAAAGCCCAGTTTCTTTGCATTTGGAGAAAGCGGGGTCTGATGGTGCAGAAAAAGACACAACTTCCACGAAAGAAGACACACTTGTCGAAGCCAATTTAGCTATTAAAACTCGCATGCATATTTCAAAAGTGCATCCACCATCAGAACTTGAATTCAAACAGCATAAATGTGGAGAACGAATGGTATTACCATCTGAAACTTTGGACGAGTCGTTCCTGGACAATGAAGCTGCGGTCACGCCTTCTACTGATGTCATCCAAGTCTCTAACAGAACATCGCCTACGTTGATTACTACTGAGCAGCAGACATCTAGCCTGATGAATGTATTAAACCCGGGTGAAACAGAAATTTCAATATCGACCGAGGCTGTCGATTCTAAGCAAGAACCTAGTGCGGATACAGAGGATATACCGAGGACAAAGAAAGACCTTAGTGCTTCATTGAAGAAGTTAAAAGAATCTAAGTCTGGAGTGGAAAGAATTCTACGGCGATCTGAAAAAAGACCAGCTGCCATCTGCCCACAGCAGCTGCTGGTAATGGAAGAAAGTAACCCCCCAAAGGCAACGAACACACGTCAGGAAAAGGAATCAGAGTTGAAAATCTGTGAAGCGACAATGGAAAAGCAAATGACTGAATGTGGAAACGTAGTCGGGGAACTCTCCGCAAAGAATCAGTCGTCCAAAGAGGGAGCCCACGAACTGTCTGTCGCACATCCCAAAAGGCCTCTTCCTGCAAAGCCGCCAAAAGCAAACATACCAGACTCCTCAAATGATGCATCTGCTTTGGAGGAACAGACGCAAAGCTTGAGACCGACCTCTGACAAAATGAAAACTGAGGTCAGTCGAAGCGTTATGAGCCCAAGTCCTCAGTTGGATAAATCACCTCCTCCCATTGCCGGTCGTCATGAACAAGAAGCTGCAACTAGCGGCGACCACGAGTCATCCGTAAAACCAGCACCGCCACCTCGAGTTCCTTCAAAACCAACAAAAGGGGCAAGAAAATAGCTTTCAATGCAATTATGTGCAATATTTATTTGGACACATCAATTTTTTGTCTCCGAACAGTCCGCTAATGAACACGTGTAGAGTTAACTACGCATTCGCATTTGTTGCGGTCTTACGTGCCTCTCATCTCAGCTCGTGAAGAGCTGAGGAAACGTAAATTACGCAAATAAAGGCTCACAGAAAGATGAGAAGAGGAAGTAAGGCCTCCGGTAGCTGTCTTCCATCAGAAAATAAGAGAAACATATATAGAGGATGTATTGTACATATTGGGCTTATACAGGAACTCGTCTGGAGAAGGATTTGCCACGTCAAGTGAAACTTTTCCATGTACTATCGATTAGCCAGCACCATTTCATACGATTGGTGCATTGTATTTTCTAAGAAATCTGTAAACATATGCAGTTACAGATGATATCAACTAGCTCATCACACATCTCGACAAAGGCTACCAGCACAAAGTAGGCTATTTTTAGCTCATCATCATTAATTGTCTGTCGATTTTTGTTTCTTTTGCATTAATTTCATCTATAAGTTATATAAAGAAGAACACATCGTTCGGTCAACTGAAACACTTTTAATGGGAATGGGCAGTAACGAAACTGTGTGTATCATCGAACGTGTCGTGCGAATCTAATTTGCAACAGTTTTGCCAAATTCTGAAGTTTCAATGTTTCGATATATTTTATGAGTGCACTGTTATTAAAGAACGATTGTGTTGCAATATGCAGGCGACATTTAAACATGGCGTTATCTAGGCTACAATAGCCTTATTGCTTCTTCATTCATTTATTAATTTTAACATTTATAGTACCCAGCAAGAGTTCTACTTGGAGAGGCTCCCAGCCCAACCACGGCGATAGGCCCTACATATCAGTCTCAAGCGACTTATGAAACGTAGGAGGTTAGGAGCATCACTGCCAATCAAATCAACCATCATCACCTGCCTAAGGCTGCTCTATCTAATTAGGTTCGATTAGATGTATAATCTAATCGACACCTTGCATGGCTGCCGACAGTTAAATTCGACTTCTGTAATAACGTGACCTCATCCAGCATGCCATTATCTGTAGCAAATTTGATAGAAGCCGCACTACTCAGTCCAAACGATGCGATACAGGAGTAACACTTCAGACAATTATTCACCTTTGCATGGTTTGCATACAATGGATCTGGTCTGTACACGTATATAGTAGCCATTAGTTAGCCTTAGTCAGTATATGAATAAATATTCGAATTACAATTGATGGTCTTTTTGCTATAGAACTTCAAACTTAAGGTAATATTCATGTAGAAAACAGCATCATAGAATGAATGTGGTCCTAATTCGAATCAACAATCAATGAAGCTTGATATAGCGCCTCTTCAAGAAAATCTACTCTGCGCTAGCCCATAATTATTATGTCAAATGTCATTTCTAGCGAATGCGTTATAGCAGTTAGCAAAACGATGGGTAAGGTATAATTATATGTTGCCTATGTCTTTATGGATATGCTCATGGTTTCTTTGGAAATCTAAACACATTGTGATAGAAAAGACAAAAAACATATAGCGTCTCCCATACACCCCTAAACCATCATTCGTCTGCTCTTCAATTGTCAAAACAACCTGATATTTTAAGGCCTATGGACCAATTATTCTAGATGACTAGCATACTATAATCCATAATTATAGTCAATGCTTTGAGAATGATATGCGCATTGGTTTTCCGGACGCTTTTATAGTACACATCTTTTTTTATAGTACATGACTACATTCAATAAAGGGTCAAAGTCTAGACTAGGCCTACTGGTCTGGCAGTCAAATGCACTTATAAATGGGCAGTAATACTAAATGAGATCCTAGTATATAGGTCATCTTGGCTCAGTCTATTTAGAATGATCTATTTCAGTGACTCAGTCCACAACCTACGTACACATAGGCCTCAAGAGCGGGTGTGCGAGGCTGATAAGCCTACGTGTGCCACTGAATTTTACGCTGTCGTACATCTCTAAAACGACAAAAACCGCATTTGTAACCATACACAGAGTTCGGTCGACCCATATAGAAGACAAGTGGCGGGCTAGAGTACAAAGTGTTAGCTTCAGTCAGATATTGTGCAGAGAAACCGGACTTTTCAGAACATGATTTGTAGCTCATGCTTACACGAAACAGTTAGCTTACACAATAAATTACTGTAGACAGTGAGTAGCTGAACCGTTTCAATTATTTAAATACTCGGATATAAATTAAGCGTTGCAGCTACTCAAGCAAAATTCTTAGCAAATAATAAACTCAAGTTGGCTTAATTATATTGTGGGACACTTAAGTGCACTGAAATTAAGTATAATGGCATGTTCTGTTGAAGAAGAGAGGTCAGTGAGAGAAAAACGTTACGAAAGGTAAGAGAATCATTTTCCTTATGATACAGGCCCTAAACATCTTCCGACAGTCCTCGTGAATAAGCTGGCGCCCTGCGCTTTGTCTTCGGTAGCGCTGTAGAGATCAATGGGCATTTGCTTTGTAATTTACTATTTATTTTCATCTTATCATTATTGGTCCCTTTATTTCTGGACACAGTGTAGGCCTATGTTGTTTCCACTTTCTTAAATGATAATCTGTTTGTGTTATTTCTATGTCATATATTTTCTGTTACCATACATAGACCTACATATTATCAGCAATTTACGCGATTGCAAAATCATGGTTACTGCAAGCCGAAAATACTGTGTATACATGCTTGCCTGGTAATTGAATGTTATGTGATGAAATAGAATGATATCGAACTTGCCACTCATGCGAGAAGAGAACGGAAACGGGTTTTCAGTGTCATACGAAGGTTTCAAATACGATGACTTCAACAGATCAGGTATGACAACGCCTAAATATAGTAGCTTCGTGTAATGTACATCTAAAAACGTGCTTTATGTCATTATGCAATCATGACGTCGCTTGCAATTTCGGTGCTCTAAACGTTTTAATCATTACAAACGCATTAGAACCTATTGCATAAGTTATCGTGTGTGAACTCCGTCTCATGGGCTCACTATTATTTATTGTATTTTTGTTTTTATAGGCTTGATAAGCTTGCCTAAGCTTTGCAAATATTTCGAATCTTTTCGATACGTCTACTGGAAAATTTTCGGTTTGGATGAAAATGTTGTTGGGACAGTTTTCATGATTCGACTGCATGTAGAGATTTCAAGAGAGCTTTATAAACAAGCAAGCTTGGCATCAAAGATGAAGATTTTGTTCAAACTGGTTCAGTGTGGCACATCCTCTGTGACGTTTCAAGTCTCTATGACAGATGCAAACTCTGGGTTACCGATGGCTTCCGCATTTAGGAGCCTTGTTCGAGTGAACCCTAAAACAAAGAAATCAGAACCATTTTCTCATGACTTTAAGCAAAGAGTCACAGAAATTCTTCATGGATGTCAAATGCAGATGCCTCCAAAATTGAATCGGGCTATTTTAGACATAAAAGGTGCGTACTGCTGCACGATAGTTGTTAAGAACAGCGACATGGACATTAATAATCATGTAACCAACATTACTTACTTCGAGTATGTGTTGGAGTGCGCGGCTCGGGCTGCTGCAGCTGGATACTACACGAAACTCAAGGGCGACATCTGTGGTTACTGCGTCAAGATGGCGAGTCTTGGGCATACTGGTGAATCACGTGACGGAGACGAGTTGGTAGTGATAACTCGCGAGGACCCGTCGAACCCACTGTTGCTCTACTTTTCAGTGGTCAAGGGAAACATATATATCTCTTATGCAGTGCTTGAATATTACGATTCACATATTCATAGTAATCTCTAAAAGTTCTTGACAACACGTTTTTTTGGTCTCAGTTAGACCGAACTTTCGTATAGACTTATACTTACTCTCTCTCTCTCTCTCTCTCTCTCTCTCTCTCTCTCTCTCACACGCATACTCTCTGTCCGCCTATATTTTGTAGCTATTTATTAAAATACTGAGATACTATATACTAATAATCGCATAAGCATATGTAATATTTCTTGACTGTCAGTGCTGACACCTATTATTCATGTAGGAACTACAGTACAATTAATAAAAATTTCCGGAGTCTTTTCAGCGTGACTAAAGACACTACACTTGTCATTTCAATCCTCTAACAGTTTTGACTATGTAGCGCTCTTATTAGGCCTAACAGTTTCTTTTCATATCGTGAATTAAGCGGGGTGCTAGTTGTGAAGAGCGCGAGAAGTACCGCAAATACCGAGTAAGCCCTTTGGGCGCTGTTGAAAGCTCGCGTTTAGGAATATAATAGAGTCAGTTAGGGTGCATTGTTGAAATATATTTAATAAATTTACTTGCTACGGGCAAACAGTTATATAGGCCTACTGAACTTCAAAAAGTTAATCATAGAATCGACCAAGCTCCAGGCCTAGGCTACTAGGCTGCCTAAAAATACTCATCGATATACACTAGCAGGCAAGTGGCAAATGAGAAAGTGTCAAGGACTAGTACGACCTAATCCGTTGGCCTACACAGCGTAGATGCCCGTGTCGCCTATATCCAAGGCAGTGAACTTTATACATCTCTGTTGCAATTCTAATCGTAAATTCCTAATCGTTAAAGCGCTACCTGCAGATCGCCTCAGATATTGACCTACATGTACGCTGCCCAGTCCCACATGTTAACAGTAGCTTAAATGGGGCGTTTGTGGATATGTTACGAAGAATCTCTAGACCAGACTTTGACTCGTAATGTCAACTATGCAAAGTGCAAAAGGGTTCTCCAAAATTTCACTCGTCATAGCTAGTGTAAATCAGACATAAAAGGCCTACAAGGTGTTTGCGTGATATATACTTATTGCACTGACATTTAGTTCAATGGAAGACTCAGCTTACGAAAGATTGCATAAAAGCAGAGAACGTTTAAGGAGGTAAGATATCGAGTTATCGGATGTTATCCTCATCTTACATAATTATTCTGTAACTGAAACTTGTGTTCTCGGTTTTCCGCAAGAAATTAGTCAAGTAATGGTATATCGTACTGTCTGTACATCATAGACCAGAGGTTCTGACCTCATCGCACGCACCCCCTATGGACTGCAACATCTCATTTCAAAGGTGCGACAAAATAGAAAGTTTGAATTTTAATAAAGAATTGATAATACATTCCGAGTCGTCAAACTTCTAAAGCGCCACTTGAAAGACTATAACGCAGCCTGCGCATGGCACCAGGTTATTCCTTGGCGCTGCATCGAATCAGCCAAAGATGTAGGCTGGTCCGAGGATGTCAGAGTCCGGTTTGTAAAAGATCGGAGTAGCTGTTAAGGTGATTGTCGTTTTGTTCGAGAATTGGAAGATTAGGTTAATCTGGGTAAGAGTTCTTCAAAAGATGAGACTACAGTTTCGAATGGAAAGTCCGATTGGTGATGGATAAGGGAACCTGAGACATACGGTGGTGGCTGATAGACAATGATTGTGGAGAGGCCGAAAAAGTACAAAATTTAGGAAGCGGATCGTACCAGAGACGTTGGACATGCATTTATGATAAAAAATATAATTTATAATCAGGGAAGCGATTATTATGTCTGACAAGAGTGCTTAGCATGTGTTATCTGACAATATTTGCACCTTAACATGTTCAGAATTTGCATCCTGGCATGTAGGCCTACACAGCTTCAGACTTTTGAATGATCTCATGTTTTGTGAGCACAGAAACCAAACAGTCTAATTATAGTATCCATAATTTGCAATGATCTGCATACTACATGTATGACTTGTATCTGCAACTATAAAGAAGTTGCATGTTCGTCTTAAGTTATCCAACTAAATTAACAAGCTTCATTTATATAATACTCCTGTCCACATATAACACTGCTCTCTGTATAGTCTGAAGACCATTATTAGCAAATATTTTATAAATATTCACCAAGAAAACATTAAATATTGAATTTGACATGTTATGTATGTCCTGGTGTAGTGTCAATGTGCAGTATCGTCAGTGTGCAAGTAGGTATTCACAGTGGCGGCTCTAAGATTTTTCATCAGAGGGGCAAGGGGGGCCGAGGATCCGACAGGGGGGCCCATTGGATACCCAATTTTTTTTCGAAACTGAGAGTGCCAGGTATAGCTTTACATTGAGTGACATCGACCAGATACATGTATATGTATTATCGAGCAACCTGAATTTTTCACATCATCAGTCTCAAGATTATTACACTTTGGAAAATTACACGACTTTTATTCAGAAGTACAGCAAAAACTATGCACAATAAAAACTATGCACCCTTAATGAAAACCGCATACGATGGTCATGTCAAGAGTCAAACTCATCCACAAACTCAACCATTGTAATAGACTGCATGAGCAGATTAAATCAAACTACTTGGACGCATATCAGATATAGTTCGTCGTAGATAATGTTTTAATTAATTTCGGAGCAGAAAAGTGTTTCTCACAGGCTGCTGATGTTATACTGGTAAAACAATGACAATGTTCAGTGCATTTCATGAAAAACAAGTTTGTATGGTCCCAGAATAGAAGCCAGGTCCATCATTGTGGTCATAATTTAAACTTGAACTTGGGGAATTTTATGGCTGAGGTCTTCAACACTGATATCATACAAAAGTGCAAAAACACAATGGTATCATAATTCAAGAAAGACTTATGTTTTGGGACTCTTGGCATTAATGCCTGTCATAGCAGTAAGTGAATAAGAGAATCGTCTATCTAGTTCAGAAATGATACAATCAATGATCGGATTGTAAATTTGCTACCTAAAATGTGGTTTGTGTATTCAATTGAGAACGTTGTCTCACAGTTTCATCAACTGTCGAGCTAGAAAAAATGATTTGGCAACTCACGGACTTTCGGACACATTGTTTAGTTAATACTGAGTCAATGTAACAATCCTTACAGTGCTCTTCTGCGTCTATAAAGACTTCTGTTTCATCTCTATTTTCTTTGAAAGAGTTAGTTTAATGCCTGGCAACGTCCGCAGCTACAGATAAGTCAACACTTGAAGATCGCAGGCGAATTGATGCGTATCTTACTCATAATAGCACAAATTTAAAGTCTGCTGTAATGACAACAAGCCTCTAGCTTTAAGCTTCGACTACTCATTTAGCATTTGCCCCAGTATCATTCGATAGCATAATTAATTATAGGCTACCAATGCATCTAATTGATCACCGCCGTTTTGTTACTTGCCGTAACATAACGGCAAGCCCATCTTGTTTCACTGAGCTGCTGGAATTGCCTTCCCGAATCCACAGGATGTAACTCACTATATGTGTTTGAACCCATTATTTTCTTATGCATAAGAGAAATTGACCTCTTCCATTTTCTGATTTTTGACCATATCTATCACTAAAAATTCTGAACAAGTAAGTTATTCTGCGAGAATGTTCATAACAAATAATTTCTGATTTCATTATGCAAGTAAGTACTTTGTGCAATTGAGAATAATGCCCTGGAAAAAATAATTCTGAGTTTCATCATGCATCATATCTGAGCAAGTAAATATCAAATCTAAATGTAACCCTATTTCACAATACATCAGTAAAAAAATTGGCGGGCTAGTGGGGGGGGGGGACACAGGCTCAGTTGGCCTCCCTGTGGAGCCGCCACTGGGCCTTCATGTCACATGGACTCATTGACCCATGACTGTGTTTAAGCCATAAGATATTTTAACCTGAGAACCTCAAAGTAGAATGACATATAAACGAGATACAAGTTAACACAATAGCAACGAGATGCACTGGTTTCCCATTCACCATTCCTCTGCCTATTGATTCTGATTTGATTAAGCGCCTGTGAATAAGCTGGTTCCCGCGACTTGGCTTTTGTGGGCGCTGTAAAAATGCTGGGATTACGATTACGATTACGGTTGTCATTGAAGTGTTAACAGACATCGATCATCATTTTTCCTATTTATCAACAGTTTTAAAATGGCGTCTTAACAAGACAAAATGTTTTCCTTTTCTATTAACCTATGGCTGTTACATTTTCCACAATTTTGTAGGGTGACGGATTGCTTGCAAGGCACTCCAGATCAAAGTGGCAATGGCACATCTGTTATGCTGCATGGATTTAAATATGATGACTTCAACAGAGCAGGTGAGACGCTTCAGGTTTGTAATTAATGACTCAGAAACATTTTCATGTTCAAATTCATATATAAAATGTTTAGTTTTCTTGAACATCATTTCGGTCATTTTTGGGAAGGATAGATTATGCAATATTTCTCGATCGCCATTGATTGTAAGGTATTGTCAGGCAAGCCTGGATGCATATATAAACATCATACAGAATCAAATATTTGGTGTAAATTGGGACATAAAATATGTCTGTGGACAGAAAATTTGCTTATTGTAATGTGATGCAAGTGGACCAAATTTCAAAAGTGAACTGTTTGGTGTTAATTTTGACTATTAAAATGTTTAGACATGCCGTATGGATTATGTTTGACTTCAGTTTTAGATATATGCATGTAAGCCTATAGTCACTTTTGTTTATGTTTTAGGCCTGTTAAGCTTCCCCAGGCTTTGTAAATATTTTGAGCCACTTGGGCGAAACATATGGACAATTCTCGGTTTTGAAAAGTCTCCATTTCAGTTAGCTTACGTTGTGGGAATGCACGTTGAAATATCAGAGGATGTTTACAAAACAGCAAGCATGGCTTCAAGGATGAGAATGGTTACTAAATTATCTAGCATTGGAAATTCGTCTTTTTCTTTTCATTCATCCATGATCAATGATAATTCCGGACAGATGATGGCAGCAAAGTTTACAGAGATGGTCCATATTAGTGCAAAAAGCAGAAAACCAGAACCACTAGCTCCAATCTTCAGGCAAAAGGCCAACAGAATTCTTGATGGCTTTCAATTGCAGACACCACCAAGATTGTCGCTGCCCTTGATCGACAGGAAAAACTGCTACTGCTGCAAGATTACAGTGCTCAATATTGACATGGATATATATTACCATACAACTCAACTTAAGTACGTCGATTACGCTCTTGAATGTGCTGCCCGGGCTACTGAATCTGGATACTACAAGAAGCTAAAGGGAGATATTAATGATTACTGTGTGAAGAAGTCCAGTTTTGTGCACCTTGCTGAATCCCATGCACATGACGAGTTGTTGGTCACGACCTGGGAAGACCAGTTGAACCCATTTTTGATATACTTTGTAGTCACCAAGGATGAAAAAGACATATGTCAAGCGAGGATGGAATTCTATGACACATTTGTTTACAGTAATTTATAAAGCTCAATAATCAACCGTTTATAGGCCTATAACATGTTAGAATAACATTGTGATTTAAGAAAATGACTCTCTGACTACAACTGTTTTTAGAGGGTTAAACCTACCGCTGACAAGTCTGAAATGTTGCTCGAATAATTGTTGTTCAGTATTATTAGTGTGTTATTATTAGAACCAATACGAACTACTTCAAATGTTGATTCTTGGAGGGTTAAACATACGCTAAAATGTAAACATGGAAATAAGAAGGCGCCAAAGGATAGTATGGGCATCCAAATTACAGATCGTGGCCTAAGCGGCAGCCTACACAGCCTAGGCCTATGGATGGAATATACCAAAATACTTATAAGTCTGTTCGTTGCGCACATCAGTTGCAATCGTGGTTGTTAACCCCAAATCGCTAAAACGCTATCTATAGTAACTGCAGGCCTTGTAATGTAATGTAATCACGCATATATATTATATATATATATATCCACCTGAATCCGACATCTTACTTAGCAATAAGTTATATGATTTATGGTTTAATCGGCGATTTAAATAACCATTTCAGCCAAACAATAAGCGATGTTGATTGAGTATACATATAATTTATCACAGAGCAGTTTCTATCTCGATCAGAGTGATTTTTTCATGAAATTTTGACCTACGTTTGAATTTCGGTTAAGTCTTTATCGGCGAGGCAGTGAACCTGCGGCATTTCACTTGAACTGAAGAATCTCATGGCTCCTACGAGGTGATCGTCCATGTGGAAAGGGCATTCGCGGGTTTCCCGCACAGATCGGTCGGTGTCACGCACGTGACCTCCTCTGCAGGCGACAGGTGCGCCGTCTTTTCGCGTCTCCGTCGCCGCCGTCAGTGGCGTTACATATCGGTGTCTGACTGGAGTACGCGATACGAAGCGAAGTCTCTCACGTTTCCTGTGGTAGGCCCATGACCGGAAGCTGGGCCGCAGCAGAGCGCATGCGCGAAAACAACAAAAAGGCCACGAGTAGAAGATAGCAAAATCCTCTGGCAGGTAAAGAGGACACCAAAGTGCATGATGGCCTCAAGTAGGTCGGACCACTCAAATAGGCAGTTGCGCATAAGAAAGATGGTTTTAAACTGTAGACGCTGTTAAATAGCCAATGAAGTGAGTTCGGAGTAAGCATGAAATATTGGTAAACCTGAGATGGACCGAAACTGTATTTATTTTTATGAAGCTGGAGGCGGCCACCAAGCCAGATAAGTGTCTCATCTGAGTTTAGTGCAAGGCGGTTAGAAGGGAGCCTTGGAAGCATCTAGAGCAGATGAAGCCTATAATAAACGCTCAACATTTGAATTGCAGAGGAAGCTGCATGGGCCAGGAAAAAGGACCTGAGTATCATTAGCAAACTGTTGTGACGAAATGCCAAAAAGCTGGAAAATACCTTCTAGGTCCTCAGTATATAAGATACATAGCAAAGGAGGAATAAGAACACAGCCACGGCCCCCGAGGGACGCCTCTTGGACCAGTGACATAGGGAGTGCGGTTAGAGCTAAAGATCACAGTTATGGATCTATCAGAAAGAAAAGATTGGAGCCATAGAAGGCCCCTGTCTCTGAGACAAAAAATATAGATAGCGGGTTAGGAAGTATAGAAACGTCAACTGTGTAAAATGCAGCGCTGATATCGTATACCGCGAGTAGGTCAAGGGCTTGGAAGACTTCAGTTCAAAGTCTAATCAGAAGAGTTCAAAATCTCTGCCTTTGCGGAATGCCTATGGATCGATTCAGATATTGACTTAAGCTGCACAGTCCTATACTATAGCAGCCAACTGGGCGTAGGCTATTATGGATTTGGTGTGCCGATAGTTAATACAATACAACAGTTATTTGAGATCGCCCTTCTTTCAGTTTTGTTCAGAAGTGCGCATACGCCGCGACGGCGCAACTGCAGTTGTAATGCAGAGTAATTGTGCGCGAAGGACTTGCTTAATGTCATTACTCAGAGACGCCTCGGCCGAGAGTCGAACTCGCTCACTCAGCGCACACTGAGCATTACGAGTTGGCTGCTCTAACCAATCGGCCACCATGCCACACTATCGCGTTCATATTGCGATAGTTAATCGCGCGACACTTAATCTCGCGAAACAATCTCGTGACATATAATCGCGCGACACATAATCTCGCGACACTTAATCTCGTGACATATAATCGCGCGACACTTAGTCACGCTTAATAAAACTTGATTCAACTGAGCCCGATTCCCTTATGCACATTTATTCTAGGAGTTTAGCACGTAGGCCCTCTAAACGGAATGAAATGCACTATAAAATCAAATCTGGATTGATGAAAAGAATGCGGTTCAAATGGAAGCTGGGATGATGAACAGATTTATGCCAAAATTGAAGTGGGAATGATCAAAAATATATTTACTTAGAATCTGGATTGATGAAGAGATCTATATTTCACTGTTTCACTACAAGCCGGTTTGATGACAACATCATGTAGGCTTTAACGGTGGCGAAACTGATGAAAGATCCTTATTATTTTTAATAAGAAGCTAAATTAATTAAAAGAATTATGTTCATCAGTCCAGCTTCCATTTAATTATCGTTTTTTTCATCAGCCTTGCTCCCAGTTTAACATTTTTTCATCGATCCAGCTTCTAGTTAAACAGATCCTTTTCATCAAACCTTTTGCTAATTTAAAAGATATATAGTTAACTCGAAATGTTGTAAACATTACCGCCTCAAGTGAGTCCGCATTCTTACCATTAATACGGCTTCCAGTTAAACAATTATTTGTCATCACATAAATTAACAATGGTACAAACTAGTTGTGATTTGAGATTAAGTATCGTCGAGATTAAGCATCGCTAGATTAAGTGTCGTCAAGATTAAGAGTCGTTGTTTCAGTGTCGTGCGATTAAGTGTCGCGTGATGAAAATTTAATGTCATGTAACCATGGATTTGATACGAAGGATCCTTAGACCAGGCTTTGGCTTTTACTGTTAACTATGTCCCAAGGAGTTTAGTAAGAGGATTGGTTACTCGTCAAAACACCGTGTATTATCGGCTATAGCGGGTGAGCGTTGCGACATCTGGCGTCGGGGTGTACAAGGTCGCAGGCTCGCAGCCATTGAAGTAAACAAGCTTGACAGACGTGATGTTTTCAGCGATTAATTTCGCAAATTGGAGGTAAAACATATCAAGATTATTTGTCTTTCAGTTTCTAAGGAATAAGAAACGTTAACTAATGATAAATGCGAAGATGTTTTTAATGCATTTCAATTAGATAATCTAAAATGCGGAGATATACAGTGTTCATTGTAAACATTATCACGCTGCTAACTGCGTGAAAGGAGTTGCTCTCATTCGCACCTTACATTTAATTAAAAAGGCGTAAATCTGCGTTATATTTCCTTAACTTGCCTAATAAGAAGTTAGAATAAATGGCAAGTAATTTATGGGAACGGTTGTGATAAGTTTCAAGCAACGTAAACTTTCATAACATGCACACGGTTGTAGTTAGCAAGGTTGGGTCTGAATTCTCCAACCAGTGCTAGCCTATATATATATATATATATATATTAACTGACCAAACGTTTTTCTTGTAAACATATGAATGTTTGAACAAACTTTTGTTAGCAATCGTTATTTGACCATTTGTGTGCAAAATATAAGCAAAATGGTTTGAATACTTGTGCATAGATGCACACAAGCAATAACACACAACCAGTAGGCCTACTTTAACAAATGCTCTCTGACAATAATGTAGAACACTGAACGATAAGTGAAAGCTTAGGTACTTGTGCATAGATGCACACAAGCAATAACACACAACCAGTAGGCCTACTTTAACAAATGCTCTCTGACAATAATGTAGAACACTGAACGATAAGTAAAAGCTTAGGTTTTTTTGATTTTTGTGTGTGTTAATTTTGATATTAAGTACATTTGGTGTTCCAGGACAAGCAATTTGTTTTGGCAAGAAGCAACAACTGCAGTCCAGATGAACTCGTTGACACAGCGCCCAACAGGTCTGAAAGCTTCATGCGAAGAAGTCAATCTATTTCATGTCGATGAAAGAGTGTCGACGTTGCATTTAATTACCTTAGTATGGAGCAGCTTTACAGTTTCTCGAATGTCAGCTAAGGCGTTCTGGTAAGAAGTCACAACGTAGACACTGGGTGGATGAAGAAGGGCTTTTGGCTGACTATCTACCGCATATAACTTGCTGCATACAGAATCGTGTCAGTATTATTATTTATAAAATGAACGAACGATCGATCAAATAATGAACATGTTTTTCTTAAAGCAAAGCGGATTCTGTGATAATCCTTAGGCAGGTCAGTTTTTCCGTGTACCCATTGTTTGATCGGTTCGTTAATGGAAGACGATTGCAATTTATTATTTTTCAGCTGGACATGTACACTTTAACATTAACTTTTGAAGCTTATTCTGGGAGTATTCTAGATCCGTCTGTGAGAGCCATTAAAGCATTTGTTATTAGTGATTTGTATTTCCTGCAGTGATCTGACATGATAATAAGTGTTGTGCTTATTTTATTTTAGTAGTTATTCTTGGTTGAATTGTGAAACTAACCCACAAAATGCCTGTTGTTCCGAGTTGGAAAGGAATAATAATTTCATTATGAATTGAAGAAAAGTCTGCAACTTGTGAACTTAGCTATGATGAGTACACTGACCGTAAACTGTCGGTGGGAGGATAAAATGGCAAGGAAAGGGTTGGCCACCCGCCCTGATGAGCCAAGGCTTAGAAAATAAAGCTGCAAACACTTCATACCAATGGCTGCCTCCGGACTAGCTTAAGGGACTGCTCTTTTGCTTCTGTAATTTGTAGCTCTCTAAACTACAAACTGATACAAATCTTCCAGGTCGCATATGTTGACCAATATTTCATGCAATGCAGGGAAACTTCACGATCCATTATCAACATCTTCAGTCACAGCGGCACACCATTGAACTAAAACTATTTTTTATGTTTAATTTTCAGCAATCTAATTTTATGGCTGCTGTGTGTAAGTCTTGCTTTCATGCTTTTGAGCATTTTCCATCTGGAAAAAGGCTTAATTTGTAGTTTTGCATGATACTAAAAATGAATTAAAGCAAAGTATACGTTTAATTTTAATAGTTTAACTTAAATTGATTGAAATGCAGATGCGTCATTAGGGTTGGTGTCACCCGGTGCGGTCACTCGTGGTGTCACCCCGTATGAAACACCTCCCTTATGGTCAGAATTGTATGGTCTCCAGACGTCTCGAGACAGTTTTTTTAGTGCCTCGGTCTCGGTCCTGGGAGAATGTTGTCTCGGTCTCGGTCTCGCGGTAGTGTCTCGAAATTTTAGAAACTGTCTTGAAGTGAAAGTCTGTATCGAACAAGTGGTCTCGATAAGTTTCGCGTTAATTGTCTTAAAATCTTACGTTAAGAGCTGAAACCGGAATCTGCAAGAAACGGTAATTCTGGTTAATGCGCGAGTCACATGATACTGAAATCAATTCAATTATTTTAAAGTGGAAAAATGTCTGAGAGAGAACCTGAATTTGTGAAGTTTGCGTTTACGCAATTTGAAGTTATTGACAAAACATGACGTGTCGTTTGTCATCAATGTAAAACTACCATAACCTAAACGATCGGAAAAACTTCGAGTTTCTCAGGGTGAGTAAGAATATGCGCAAATTTATGGTTTCGTTTTGTATTTGGTATCGAATTTGCTTTTCTTTATACTATTCAGAAAATAGGCCGAAGGGGAGATGTATCCAAAAAGATAAAACGCGGTAATATAAAAACTGTTCTCGGGAATTGGTACTATATACATTATAAGTTTCAAATTGAAATTACAAATGATCATCATTCACTGATACATTAGTACTTTACAGCCTTTTATAAATATCACTTGTCTTTGTCTGTCTCGTACTGTCTTGAACCTAGTGTCGCGATCTCGGTCTCGGCACCTCACTATTTCGGTATCGTCTTGGTCAACACTGCTTATGGTTACCAGACCATGCAGAATCTTTAGTAGGCCATAGAGTTTTTGTACGAATGTTGCTCGTAAATCGCTTTCTAATCCAAAAAGTCGAAAAATTTTCTTTCTGTCGACAAAAAAGGAATGGCTCACGAATTGAAACCTCAGGCGATATGGAAATTTAATTCTAGGACGTTTGGTCAACGGACGATTGCTCAACGGACAATTAGTCAACGGACAATTGTCTCGGAAGATTGATCAACGGACGGGCCCTTTCGGGAGACATTAATAATTATTGAGTGAAGAAGTCCAGTTTTGTACACATTGTCGAATCCCGTGCATATGACGAGTTGTTGGTCATGACCTGGGAAGATCAGTTGAACCCACTTTTGATTTACTTTGTAGTCACCAAGAATGAAAAAGACATATGTCAAGCGAAGATGGAATTCTATGACCCATATGTTTACAGTAATATATAAAGCTCATTGTCCAACTTGTCTTATGTGTTAGAATAATGACGTCTTCCAGAACGGGATAATTTTTCTAAGGAAGAGAACTTGGGATATTTGAAGCACATTCAATGTGAAAAGTAAAAATCAGCTCCAGTTGAATTGGACTGTTAATATAAATAAAAAATCTGAATCTACATAATTCAAATGTACAATAAAAAGGAACTGAAGCCCTCTGCACTGTTCTAGAATTTGGCCTAACGAGAAGAATACAGTTTAAAGAACAAAAACCAATGATTGTTGAGTAGAAGCATGGACAACAATATACACTCAATCGAACTGACAAGGTGATTGGACAGATTAACATATAGATTAAGAGTATAAAGACTTTGTCAAGTTGAAATCATTGAATTTTAAAATGTACGGAAGGTGACTTTTGGCAAACGGTCGCTAATTTGATCGAATTCGCCAGTCGGATTGTTGCAGGTGCCCCAATGAACTCAACAACCAGCCAAATAAATTTACTTAAATTTGGGACTATTAAAAATTGAACAGATCAGGATGTTTCGAATTAGGGAATTCATCTTCCGCTATGAGCATTGCCTGCTTCCTAGAGTTTATCGGGGTTTCTTCGAAATTAGAACGGACATACACAACCACTACACCAGAAATGCAAAGGCATATCACCCGATTCCCGCTCATTCAAACGTTAGTATATAGACCATGTTATTATGTTAGTATTATGCTCTGTTAATATATAAACCTATTATTTTAGTATTATTATGTTATCATGTTCTTATGTCGTTTATTAATATCAAATGCTAGTTAATCAAGTCGTAACTGGATTAAGCGTATGATTAACTGAAATTGTTCATTTGTATTGTCTTTAATGTGCTGTTAATCCGGTTGGTTACAATAAAATACATTGATGGTTTGATGATTGAATATGGGTGATTTTTGCATCCATTAGAAACTCTAGATAAGACACATTGCTTACTTGAAGTTATTCCCTCTTCTAATTCCTCTTCCTGTTGACTAACTATCTATTCCGCGACTCATTACATAAGTTTCAATGTAAATTGATATCCGATATAGAATTAAATCTTTTGCTTGATACCTTCATTCCTTCCGTCTGACCGGCCCATTGACCGTCAGGAATTCATTAAATATATTCTCGAAGTTGTTCTCTCCTTAATCTTCATTTCACCACTAGAAACCCTTGGTTCACATCCTACATCCCAGCTTTTAAAACATTTTCCATGCGTCTTGAGCACATTCACCAGTGCACCATCGACCGTACATCCAGCGCTTAAGTTCTAAAATCAGCCACCACCAGATTTCATAAAGTCATAATTGTGCCCCAAAATACTAAGCCTAGTTCTGGCTCAATCATTCCTGCTCCACTCCCTCGACATCTCTAGAGAGCTGTAAACTCACTTCTTCGTCGCAAATCAGTACGTAGGTGGTCTGGACCTCATGAATGTTCTGAAGTACAAATGCCTATAAATGGACATATCTGAAAAAGTAAAATTATTTCAAAGAGTCAGAATAGTGCAAATTTATATAAACGATTGCTGTGGAAATAAAGAAGGTGACGCAACTTACGACATCTTCGTTCCTACTCCAGTCACGTTGTGTTAATCGAACAACGAGAAACATTCTGAAACTGTGCGTAGGCTAAATTTCATGGATATACATCCTCTTCGATACAAGCGTCCTCTCGAAAGTATAATATTATAAGACAACCCTTAGTTGCGCAAGAATGGTCACAAGCAATAAAAATGGGATTACTAAACAACGCGTAGGGCCTACGCCAGCAAATCCCGTTCTGGGCTTTTAACTCAATGAAACAACGTTAATCCAAAGTGTATGACAAATTGTTAACTTAAATGAAAACGCGCAGCTCGAATTGAAAGTTGAAGCAAAACCAACATTCCAAATTAACATGGCATTATCGACAGTTATACGGCTAATTAACTCGTCGGTTGATGGAGATAAGACCTGTGGCACCAACATTATTGGCTACGACGTACCAAAGGCATAGCGGTCCTAAATCACATGAACCCAAACTGAGCTACATGTGATGATTTTGTAATAGTATGCATAAATCGATGCAGCTTCATATAGCTATAGTAACTGGGCTGAAAAGCAACGTGCAGGATTATGAGTGCCTTAAATAACTTGCGGGAAAACAAATAGAACTTAAAGTAATTTTAATTTCGTTAAACAGCAGTTTGTCAAATTTTTTTTTTAAATAAAGCGATTTATTGTCACTTTATAACAGCATTGATTAATGGGTATCGTAGACTATTTAAATATTTAGAAGAGGAGTAAAAGCTAGGTTGATATAGGTCTATGTACATGATATATATATCATATTTGAACTCCTCAAGGCGAATAAGTATAAATCGATGACGAACGACGATTAGTCAGAGATATCATGGATTGAATTTAGTCTAAGTTAGAATTAATGACTTACATCACACTGGCTAAAACCTCAACGGTAGGCTTATTACCGGCACTCTTAGATTACCGGTACTCGGCCCCTAGTTTAGGCTGGATAATCCGGCATGGTTATCAGTGGCGGCGCTACACTAGGGCATGGCAGGGCAAATGCCCTGGTAAAAATGTCTCTGCACTGGTCACTGCCCTGCCACTTGTCACTAACCCCCAAATTCCAATACTGTTGTTGCGTGCAATTGAAAAGAATGCTAGAAAGCAACAAAATCAAAACCGAACGTTGAAAATTTTTCGTCGCCTGAGAATATCCTCGCTTAGCATATGTCCTGTTTCGAAAATTTAGAGAAAATAAGTTAGAAGTTATGACGTGAAAGGACGGAAAACAAGAAATTCAATGCAATTAAACTTCACTCAAAGTTTGTACAGATGCCATATTACTTAATTTTAAAACTCAAATATTGCATAAAAAAGTTGCGTTGATAAAATTACAATTATAGTTGTGTTTGAGATTTTTTTCTAAAATTGATTTTCAAGGATTGCAAATCATCCACCCAAAAACATAGACATGAAATGGTAAAATAAAACAACGAATATAGATGTTGTGGAGATAGGCCTACGAGAAAAGGCTTCTGGTTGCAGGACACACGACAGTTCGTTTTCGTTGACTATCTTTAACACGACAGTCATGTCGTATCTCTTAGTTATTGAAATTGAAGAAAGATGACAAATGTCCTGCTACAAATCAATTCTAAACGCATTTTCAAATATTGGAGATGCGCGTAGAAAATTCGCAGGCGACGATATAAAGGTGATAGATAAAACGATTGCCTTCACTCGATTCATTACAGGGTTTGCTGAAGCCTTCTATGCGCTAAGCAGTTCAGCGTTCATTGCATGCACTAATCAATCCAGTAACATGTGCTCAATCAGATTGCTCATTCAATTGTCTCAAACTAGTAAATACACACTTGACAGCTACAATGTTCGATGACAAATTGTCAGATGCCAGCAGTTATGTCTATGTATCCTGCCAGCTAGACCCCTTTCATTTTATAATGACAAGTTTTGGACAAATTAGTAGCTGTGTAGGCCTATCCCTAATGCCGCATACAGCTAACATTAAAAGTCCAAACTAAGCTAACTGTTGTCACTGTCTTGTCTGCTTATATAGCATGACTTACTTGCAGTTGGCATAAAAAATATAAGACTATGGGGTTCTATTTCTTAAACTTTTTAAGGCGAGCTTATGTTGGCAAGGGGTTTTGTCAGCTTTGACGAGCTTATGGGGGTCACCAAAATGTTACTGTCGCGATTTACTGTTATTATTGTCATTGTCATGATAAATCGCCTTGCGCTGGTTACAAACACGACTACGCTGGCTATGCTCTGGTTACCTAAAGCGTCTGGCGCACCCACTGATGGTTATTAATAGAAACAGGATTCGCTCCAGTGCCGCTTCCACTCGCCTGGGTTACTATAGACCCTTTTAAATGTTTACAACCCTAACGCTAGTCGGATCATTCGGCCGGCATAATGCATAATTGGCAGCAAACTGTTCAGACGAGTGGTTGTTCAATAAGTCTGTGCGCTGTGCGCTTTGTACACATCTGTTGCAACTCTTACTATCAAATCCAAATCGCTAAAGCGCTACCTGTAGTAACTGTATGTCTCATCTCAGCATTTGCTCAGCCATGCATTGAATGAGTGGGCCTACAGATAGTTTCAGATAAATTATTGACCTGCACTGCCCAGTCTCAAATTGTAGGCTAACGCTCAACTGGGCGTAGGCTATTTATATGCTACAAAGCATCTTTGGACCAGACTTTGACCTGTACTGCTAAGTATGCACAAATGCAAAAACGCTCGTACTTTAAGTGCTTTCTAATATTTCGATTTTTTAAGTTCACGCGTCAAAGCCAGTGTAGCTCTACAATACACTGTAGACATATACGCTTTTAAGGGGTAGTAGTGAAATTCTGATTAATGGCATCCTCAACAGATGATGAAAGACGGCATAGAAGCGACGAACGGTTCAAGCGGTAAGATAACTAGTTAATCAGATCTTAAAAATCCTGTATATGAAACTTGTGTTCTTTATTTTCCATACAAAGTTAGTCAAGGCGTGGTATTTCATACTTGGCCCTCTGCTTGCACATTATTATAGACCAGAGGTTCTCAACCTTATTGCACGCAGTCCTGTGGTGTTCGACATTCCATTTCAGAGGTGCGATAAAGAGGGAAGTATGAAAGCCAGAAGCAGGGTACCAGATTATGCAAGAGCACCGCGTCCAATCAGAGGGGTTGCTCAAAGGAGTCCGATTCCCAAAGGGTCAGAATAGCTGTTAAGCGAGTGTGGCTTTAGTCTAGAATACGAAGGTAAACGAAAAGGTGACTTTGGGTAAGAATTCTTGAAAGTGATGAGACTAATTTTGGAGTGGAAATTCCATATGGTAATGGATAGAGGGGCGTGAGAAACATGATGCTGGGTGCATTAGCGTCAATTTTTTACACAGTAGATAACTTAGGTATTTTTGTGGCGTTCTGCCGCCCGAGCGCCTGCCTAACGCTAACGGACGGTGTCGACTCCAGCTGGTGAACACGTCTGGAGTCGCCCGAGTCACTTCGCAGTCAAATCTCAATGCCATATGGTTACTCTCTATATATACCAGGATGTTCGCTCTCACCAGTAAAGATTAAAGATGGGCCTCTTCTCCAAGAAAGGTAACGCTGTTTGAATTAGTCACGAGGTCTGACCCTGCCTATTCCGCGGTCGCCGGATGGCTAACGTTCTGAGGATGGCCGTACTCAAAACAGGGTTCGTAATCATACCGGTAGGAGTCTTTCTCGCCTTCTCTACCTTCAAAGCTACTAGCCTCTTCTTCTTCTCTACCTGATGTCGTATCATTCAACATCTTGTGACTCTGAAATTATCGCCAATTAGGGACACCAAACGTTCTCTTAACTTACGAGGTTCAGACATATTTGAAACAAGTTCATAAGCCATTTCAGCCTATACAATTATCGGTAGCTAAATTCAACGTCTTGTACTCCTAGACATTACTGTTCGCAACTCTCTAAACTCTGTCGTCCTAGACACTACCAGTCTCACAGCTTTTCGTCATATCATGCTAGACACAGCTATCGCGCCTTCTACTCAACACGTATCTCTCGATCTATTACCGTGTATGGCATAACGGCCGCACATGTATATTTTATCATGCACCACAATTGACGGAGTAAGTACCCGTCCTCTGTGTTAGCAGTTACCCACCAACACTGATATAATCTGCTTCGATAAAAATGACACTGGCATGGTATTCACGGACTCTGATAGTGAAGGTCTTCTGTCTAGAACCTTCACTTTCTGCACACAGATCTTCGATCCGACCGACGCACGAGGGGGCCCGACCTCGCACTTCAGTCAGTTCTCAGAACTGTGTGTGACGACAAGCAACCATGTATTCACCTGGGTACCCGATTACCCAAACGTACTCTTATCGATCACTTCGATCAGACACGCAAGTAGATACACTTCGGGAAAACGGGAGGAGTATCAGTGACCAACGTAGGTAGCCAACAGTAATATTTAAGCATCGATCAATTCTTTGTCTACTGGTCTACTTGTTATCTCTAACCTGGGTTTCCGACTACCCAGACTTTCACTTGCCTCTTGGTCCATTTCCGACTGCCCAGACTTTCACGTCTGCGTTCATCTGTTTCATACTTGGGTATCGGACGACAACGGACAACCCAGACTTTCACGTGCCTCTTGGTCAATTTCCGTGTGTGGCATACCGGCCTCACGCGCATAAGTTATCATGTACACGATTGACCGTCCTCTGCGTTGGCAATTGTCCTTAAACAGCGTAATATATTCTGAGACTTCGGAAAACCGGGAGGAGTAACTATGACCAACGTAGGTAACAAACAAGAGTACTTATCGAACGACCATAAAACCATCAAGGAGAGTTATTTGACTTGTAACCTGAAGGTATCAATCGGCACCAGTGTTTTCTCTTGTTTGTAACGTGCTCATCTAACGTGTTCACCCTCCACGTGTAATTCCAGTGGGTCCTTCGGGAATTTCCCGGTATTTCTATCGAACGGCCACCCGAACTCTGTCACTGTCTGTACTACTCTCGGCCCCCAGGCCTCTCTGACTATATGCGGTCGCTAATCCTGGGACTTACCCAGTCTGTATCTATCACGGCCATCCGAATGTTAACGATCTCGGCTACCCGAACTTCCACGGTCTCCGACAACCCAAGTGCTGCCGAAAACCCCGGGAGTAACTATGACCGCGTTAGGTAGCCATATATATATATTAGCGAAACTGTACAATTAAAAGAATATGCGGAAACACCAGCAATTATTGAGGTCTTCGGCGCCAGTCACGACCGTTTCTTGTAATCGTCGAACGCATCAATGGGATCACCTTCCCCGTATTTTATCGAACGTATCCACTGGGGAACTTTCCCCGTATGTGCCAACGCTCCACTGACAGCTCTCTCGGTTTGTACGGCTGCTACTCCGGAAATCTACCCGGCTTGTATCTCTTGCGGCCACCCGAATTGTCTCGATCTCGGTCACTCGATTTTTACGTCTCTGACAACCTGCTGGGAACTGGCAGGAGTAGCTATGACCAAACTAGGTAACCAACAAGTATATTTCTCGGCCTGCCTTTCATCTGTTATATACTTTTGTATCCGATCACCCAGACTCTCACATGTCTGTAACTCTCATTGACTGGGTTTATTCCTCTCATCGTAGGAACATATTTGTACTCGTCACCTAGAGCTCTGACCAACGGTAATGCACCAACTCTCGTAAACTTCATTTCTGAGTCCTCAGACTCGATTCTCTCACAGGCACCTGAGGTAAGTGTCACCACGTTACCTCTATGTTTCACACATACCTGTATTATTATAATCACTTTCTATGAAGCAATTGTGCTCTGTCTCTTTTACACTGGAAAGTCGAGAAAGTCCTCGAAAAGAGGTTATACAGAAAGAAGATTCTGCAAGAAGAGATTCTGCGGCTAGTCCCGCAAGTAGAAGCCTTACAGGGAAACCGCGAGTCAAGATATTGCAACTAGACACAGAAGTAACTAGATTTCTGGAAAACCTAGAGGAGTAACTGTAACCAACATAGGTAGCCAGTAAGAATATTTACCGAAAGACCGTAAGACAATCAAGAAGACATACTGCGAGGACACCGCAAGTACAGATATTACATTGAGTAACTCAAGTAAAGATATGCGGGGAAACCGCGAGCAAAGACATTGCGATCAGACACGCAAATCAACAGATTGCTGGTAAACGGGAGGAGTAAGTATGACCACGTTAGGTAGCCAAGTATAGATATTTACGGAAAACCGTAAATAGAAAAGAATATGCGGAGACGCCCGCAATTGATCAGGTTTTCGGCACCAAAGGGAACTTTCCCTGTATCGAACGCACCAATGGGGTCACCCTCCCCGTATTTATCGAATGTATTTATGTTTCCCAGTATGTGTCAACGGCTTCACGGGGCCGCCCTCCCCGTCTTTTAACCAACGTGTATTGGGGAACTCTTCCCGTATATTGTCTCAACGGTCGCCGTAATCTGTCTCTCTCGATTATAATCGCACCTCGTGGATTTACCCGTTATATTGTATTCAAGGGCTCTCTCGATATAAACGTTCGGTTCCTCGGGGCTTTACCCGATCTGCCACCGACGGGATCACGCATCCGACAACCTGCTGGAAATTGTGAGAAGTAACTATGACCGATCTAGGTAGCCAACTAGAATATTTCTCGGCCACAAGAACTCCCACGGTCTGCACGGTCGGGGATTTTCCCCGGTCTATCTCTGTGTCGGTCGCCGATGCCTTTCTCGATATATGCGTCGGTCCCTTCTGGGACTCACCCAGTCTGTATCACTCACGGCCACCAACGGGGTCACCATCTTCCCCGTATTCCTGTACAGAACTGTCATTCATTCATTTATTTCTGTCAATCGGGTCTCTACGCACTCTCGAACGGTACCCAGACCTGTGAGCATTTCTCACGATCGGTCTTTCTTTGTCAGCCTGTTGACTCCTACGATCAGGGCACGGTCCGTCTTGCGATCGACGGCAGAGGGGCCCACCCCACCAGATCAGCGAAAAGCAGCACGGGCCTGACCGCGAGGGCGGCTGTCACTAGAGGTCGTATTTATATGGCAACACTCAACGATCCCTGGAGCGGTACGAGAACCACTCTACATATGAAGCAGTACGAACCACTGCTCCACATATATAGCAATGCAACGTGTGTCAGGCTATACTCAAGCCAATTCATGCGTCTGCAAGCTATGCACTCAATTAAAAACCGCCGATCGGTCTTCCAACCTATACGCAACACTGTAAAAAAATATACGTAAAATAACACTATGGCGAGCCGATTATTTAAATAAATCATTCATTCAAGCCTTGTCCGCCACATTTTTATTTCCAAATGATAGTTGAAACGCTTGAGGTAAACAAGACCCTAAAATGCACTCCATTTGGCATGAAATGCTCGAAATTGCGCAGGCTAATCTCTAAAGCTCTACGTTAACAGTAAACGGGGCGCATGGGGATATGTTAAGATGCACCTTCAGACCAGACTTTACTTGTGGACCTGGTTTTAATTATGCAGCATGCAATAACGCTCGTACGCCAAACACTTAACGCGCCGTTGAATAAGCTGGTCTCCCTGACGTGGCTTGTGTGGGCGCTGAGAAATTTTCAACGATTTACATTACATTAATAGGATTGGAATTTGGTAATTTCACTCGTTAAAGCCAGTATAAATCTCCAATACAATACAGACATAGATTATGGCCCAACAGTTAGGTTATACGGGAGATATAGTTTTTTAAACATTCAGATCAATGGAAGACTCAGCTTACGAACGATTGCGTAAGTGCCTAATTATAGAGAGCATCCGTAATTTGTGATGATCTGCATACTATGACTACTTGTATGTGCCACAATAAAAAAGGCGCATGTTCCTTTTAAGTCATCCACTAAATCAACAAGCTTCATTTAATGTTATTCTCATCCTATCATATGACAGCGCTTGCTCCCTGCATAGTCTAAATACCATGGTTGACTAAATATTTTAGAAATGTCACCACCAAAACATTAAGCTTTGAATTTTATACATAATACGTTGGTCCTTTGTAGTGTATAACTGTCTATGTGTTATATGGTACGGTATAGTGAATGTGGAAATGGGCATTCTTGATAGGCTTACTTAAATTCATTGATCCATGACTGTGATTAAACCATAATCTGTTTGACCTGAGACCCTTAAGACGAGTGTTTTTAGAATGATATATAAAAAGGTTAAATTTAACACTTTAAAAACGAATTGCATTGGCTTCCCAGTCAATTATATTACATGCGCATCAATAAAGTGTTAAAGACAATGTGCATCCTCCTTTCCTACTTATCAACGGTTGTCGCATTTTCAATAATTATTGAAGTTTTAAAATGGCTTCTTAAAAAGACATAAAATGGTTTCCTTTTCCATTAATCTATAGCTGTTGCATTTAAAACAATTTTATAGGTTGATGGATTCCTTGCAACTTATTCCTGATCAAAGTGGCAATGGGGCATCTGTTTCACTGCATGGGTTTAAATATGGTGATTTCAACAGAGCAGGTAATGAGCTTCAGTATTGTATTCAATGTCTCATGTTAAAATTCAAGGTGACCCGACAAAAGCGGACAAGACAAAACCGCGCCGACAATTGCGCGCAGGTCAAAAGCGTGCAAAGACAAAAGCGCGCAGCTCACACTTGTTTAAAATTATTTTTTAAAAACAAGTGTTCGCCAGACAGACTGTTGAGCGATCAAAGTTGTTATAACTCCGTAGTTAAATCTAGTCGATATTGGAAAAACTTTGATGATGTTGTGACGCTTTAGTTAAGCGCAATTATGTTCAGATGTTTATATTCTGAGCGATACCACGCAAACAAGACAAAAAAGTAACGGCAAACAAAATTCTTTGGCGCTCGCAATTTTTTAGGGATTGTGCCCCCACTTTTCAAAACCATGTTACACATCTGGTTGCGTGGGTTGTCATAGATTTCACTTGTAATTTTATGGCTCTACCCTATTTTGTTTTTAGACTTATTGAACTTCCCCAAGCTTTGGAAATATTTTGAGCAACTTGGACGGAGTTTCTGGAAATTTCTCGGTTTTCAAGAGATTCCATTTCAGTTTGCTTACCTTGTGGGAACGCACATCGAAATTTCAGAGGAGCTATACCAAACAGCAAGCATGGCTTCAAAGATAAGAATGGTTACTAAATTATCTAGAGTTGGAAATTCCACTTATTCACTTCATACGATCATGATAAACGAAAACTCCGGACAGGTGATGGCAACAAACTTCACAGAGATGGTCCATATAAATGCTACAAGCAAAAAACCTCAACCACTACCTCCAATCTTCAGGCAAAAGGCCAACAGAATTCTTGATGGCTTTCAAGTGCAGGCACCTCCAAGATTGTTGCTGCCTTCGGTCAACAGAGAAAACTGTTATTGCTGCAGAATTACAGTGCTCAATAGTGACATGGACATGTATTACCATACAACTCAACTTAAGTACGTCGATTACGCTCTTGAGTGTGCTGCCCGGGCTGCAGAATCTGGATACTACAAAAAGCTGAAGGGAGACATTAATAATTATTGTATGAAGAAGTCCAGTTTTGTACACACTGGCGAATCCCATGCACACGACGAGTTGTTGGTCACGACCTGGGAAGACCAGTTGAACCCACTTTTGATTTACGTTGTAGTCACCAAGGATGTAAAAGACATATGTCAAGCGAAGATGGAATTCTACGACCCATATGTTTACAGTAATTTATAAAGCTCATTATCCAACTTGTTTTATATGTTATAATAATGACGTCTTCCAGAACTGAAATAAAATTTCTACAGAAGAGTACTTGGAAATTTTTTAACACATTGTCACGCACGAAACTCGGGACGATGGCGCTGTATAAAAGTCATAGACCGACAGCAGAGGCGTGGGAGAACTACGAATGAAGTTGTCTACCTGAAACCTGAGAGGGGAGACATCAATGGGTTTCGCCGGAGGCAGACTGCCTCAATACAGACGGCGAGAAATATTATGCATAGATCAACGGAGTGTCAAGCAACGAAACCCGACACCTCGAGGCAGACGATAGAGCCGCCTGCCCCTCTCGTATCTGCGATTCACGGACAAGAAATTCATGAACCAGCTGACGATCTGGTCTGCACCGGCTTGTTGACATTAATCAAGAATGAGGGACAATTCCGATGCGAACGGCGCAACCTATTGAGAGGTGTAACTATAATGATGTAACTAGATCCCTGGGGCCTATTGCCTGTCTATGACACTAACAAGGCCCAGCCATAATAGCCGCTAGTCAAACATTAACCGTGCGCTTCGAGTGATGTGACGTTATGCTAGGGACACCAAGATCTGACAAACCAGGTTTAGTAATATTTTCAGCAGGTGATCTGTCGTCCAATAGACGTACGAATTTTGCGTTTGGGATGGCGAAGGAAATCGCCTCTAGAAGGGTTCATATAGAGTAGCAAGCGAAGGAACAGGGACTTGTTTCAGAACTGGGGAGACGTTAGATCGTTCTGACAATAAGGGTAATCAACGTAGCTGGGGAATCCCGTCTCCAACGTAAACCAGGGAAACATTTCTAGAGGATACTAATAACTCTAGTAAGTGTAGATAGGATGAGTGGTGTGTATACCTATCATTAAATATACATATTAAAACCAGTGTGTCGTGTTGCTGAGCTTGGTGATGGAGGAAAGAACCGACGGTAATCTCGTCATCTAGAAGAAGGAGATTTGGCGAGAGAGAAACCCATGGCACACATTCTATGTGAAAATTAAAAACAACAAATGCAATTGAATTATACTGTTAAAAACAATAATCTATGTCTTCGTTCAGATGCACAGGAAAAATTACCCGTGGCATTTGCACAGTTCTAGAATATGGACTGCAGAGATGAATACAGCGCATGTATGTAGAACAGAAACCAATAAATGTAGAGAAGAACCAACCATTAGTAGCAATATCTGCCTAATAATCGAACTGAGATCATTGACTAGATTAACACCAAGACTAAGAGTAGAAAGAAACTGGCAAGTTGGAATAAATCAATTTTAAAATGTACGGAAGGTGACTTTGATCACAACACACATAATTTATAATATTATGATGAAAAAAATACACATAATTTGTAATATTATGATGAAAAACAAACATAATTTGTAATATTATGATGAAAACACACATAATTTGTAATATGATGAAAAATACACATAATTTGTAATATTATGATGAAAAACAAACATAATTTGTAATATTATGATGAAAACACATAATTTGTAATATGATGAAACGTACACATAATTTGTAATATTATGATGAAAAACATACATAATTTATGATATTATGATGAAAAACACAAATATATTTATAATATTATGATGGAAAATACTCATAATTTGTAATATTATGATGAAAAACACAAATAATTTGTAATATTATGATGAAAAACGCACATAATGTGTGTGATCAAAACAATATCTCCAATCATCCTGATAGCCATATTTTAAATAAATCTGTTAATTTGAAGGTCGGTTTTGTGTTGTCTGGTTCCCTGCTAATCTAATCCTGTTTTCAACAATTGTACTATAAGTAGCATAAAATGACAAAGTAAGCTGAAAGAGTCGCCAGTGGCGGGCCCACGCACAAGTTTGGAACCAACCAGCGAATTCCCCTCGATATAGTCGACAGATGCCATAGATGCTCGGGAGTCTACGCCTCGTTTCGTCGAAAGGATAGAGCGACGACTGTTAATATAAACCTACAAAATACATCTCTTTGATGCAAACTGCAACTTTACGTGAATAGTTAGTAGGCCTATGTTGCTAAAGGTATAGTTTCATCAGTTTGATGTATCTTTCGTGTAATGCGAATGTTGCAAAACTTATAGTTTTAAAGACTTTTGCGAGCGTTTAATTGTGAGCCAACACGACTGAGACTCATAAATATAGGAGTAAATACACAAAAATGTAATGGTAACAGCAGCTGTTAGGAAATAATCAATGAACTACTAAGGAAGCGAAGATTAGATTTCGTTCTGTGAAGCCAAGCAAGTTATGACCAATATTTATTATGAATAAGGAATGAATAAATAAGATAGGCCCTAATGACAAGAAAACTTAACTTCTACTGATAATCAGAAGAAGTATAATTATTAGCCTACTAAGATGTTAAGAAAAGAAAAGCTGAGACTGACTTGCATAGGCAGGGCTATTTTATAATCATATCTACTTTAAAGCTTGAGTATATGTTTGAAATTTTTGTCCATTGTTATAAAAATCGCTAGCTATGCGCCTTAGCCGATTTTAATAAAAAATGTATTTATATTTTGTAATATAACAAAGAACTGTTGCAGTGCAAAAAAGGCTAAATTAAAAAAAATCCTGACTCATTGAGCCCCTAATTTATTGTAGATCTAGTGTGGAAAATGACTATCCCAAAAGTGACTGCACTACCCCTCCCCCTTGGGGAAATCCTGCCTGCGCCACTGATTGGTCCTTGATTGTATGCTCGTAGTCCTACACACCCTCCATATACCTATTCTTAGCTGCACACTGTACACAGCGTAGATACCGCTATAGACTGTACCCATATTCCTCGACATGTAGGCCTACCTGTGCGCTTTATACACATCTGTTACAATCCTAATGGTAAACATCAAATCGCAAACCTTTAGTTAGTGTAGCGGAATGAGTAGGCCTCTATAGCGTGTCAGATATGCCTATTGACCTACTTTGCCCAGCCCAGTCTCATAATTATGTCAACAGTTTATCGGGCGCATAGGCCTACATATGGATTTCTGTTGCGAAACATCATTAGACCGGACTTTGACTTGTACGGCTAACTATGCAAAGTGCAAAAACGCTGTTACTCCAAAATGTTTACTAGAATTAGGACTTGGTAATTTGGCTCGTCAGTGTAAATCTCCAGTTTCAATACGCTACTCTATGCATAGTTATAATTACTGGCTATAGGGCTATAAGTACTGGATAGATATTTGCTGTTGTAAAATGGCAGCCTCAACTGGTGACGAAAGACGGGAAAAAAGTACTGAACGGTTCAAGCGGTAAGATAGCGAGTTATCCTGATTCTAATACTATCCTGTATTTGAAACTTGTGTTCTCGGTTTTCCGAACGAAATTAGTCAAGCAATGGTAGGCCTACTTCATATTTAGCCTTCTGTTTGACTGTACACCTTAGATCAGAGGATCCGAACCCTAGTGCACGCACCCCTATGAGGTGCAACATTTAATTTCCGAGATGCGACAAAGAGTGAAAGGGTAACGGTGCATCATAGCGTATTTTATTATTTGACGTTCACAAATAGATGCCCAACTTTAGCTTAAATGGAGCCGGGGTCGATAAAAGAAGATTGTGTTTAAGTAGACACTGAATTGATGGAAGGAATAATGCTTAAATGGAAGCTGCAGGATCGATGAAAGGCTGGATTGATTAGAGGTTGTCGTTACGATGGAAGTGGAGTCGATGAAAAGAAGGCTGTGTGTGCAGAAACTGAATTGATTAAAAGAAACATACCTAAATGGAAGCTCGATTGATGAACAGAAACGTAACTAAATAGAAGCTGGAACAATGAAAAGAAATATTATACATAAATGGAAGCTGGATCAATGTAAATACCACGCTTAAGGAGAAGCTGAATTGATGAGAGATTGTTGTTATGATGGAAGCGTAATCGATGAAAGGCAGGCAGTGTACTCAGAAACTGGACTGATGAAAAGAAGTATAACTAAAATGGAAGCTGGCTCGATAAAAATAATTCTACTGTTTTGTGCCAATTCAACGTTTTGTGACAATTCAACGTTTGTATTTAGTACATTGCTTGTGACAATGCTAATAATAATAATTGAACAAGCTATTTTCTGATCAAATTTGTGTTGAATTAAATAAGCTAAAATGCACCTGTACTAAGGAAAAGTATGAATTACAAGAATGAACTGATAATACATTCGCAATCGTAATCTTTAAACTTTTAAAGCGCCTCTTGAAAGCCAAGAGGGGTTGCTCATATTTAGTCTGAGGACGTCAGAGTCCGACTTCCAGAAGGTAACAGTAGCGAATGTAGAGAATTGGAAGCAGACTCTGGGTATTCTTGAACAGATGAGTCTAGTGATCTTCATACTATGACTTGCATCTGCTACTATAAAAAAGTTGCATTTCATTTAATCAACAAGCTTTATTTTATTTTATTCAGGTCATCATGTCATGTCATCATATAACAGTGCTGTCTGTGTGGTCTGAAGACCATTTTTAATAAATATTTAAAAAAATTCACCATGAGAACATTAAGTGTTGAATTTTGACATAAAAATTAGGTTAGTCCTGTGTAGTGGCGATGTGTAATAATCGTAGTTGAATTGCATTTTCCGATAATTTTTGAACTTCTGAAATCTTAACAAGACAATATAGTTTCATTTTCCACTAATCTATAGCTGTTACATTTTCAACAACTTTTAGGGTAACGGATTCCTTGCAAGGTACTCCTGATCAAAGTGGCAATGGCGTATCTATTTCACTGCATGGGTTTAAATATGATGACTTCAACAGGGCAGGTAAGCAGCTTCAAGGTTGTAATTAATGCCTCGAAACATTTTTATTTTCAAATTCATATATAGAATGTTTAGTTTGCTTTATTATTATTCTGGTTATTTTTGAGAATATAGATATGTTAGATTCTTTGCTTGCCATTATGTTTAACCTGGGTGCATTTTATGACAATCATTCAGGATTAATAACTTGGTGTAAATTTGAACAGAAAATATTTTGAATAATAGAAAACTTGCTTTAATATAGTAATGCGATGTTAATGGACCTAATAACGATCTGTCAGACAATTAGGATTGGAATCTGAGTAGAGCAGTGCCAGAGACGTCAAACTAAGAAGATTTCTATCTAGAAGGAGGTTGTAACATTGGGTATAGAAGCCGACGGAGATGCCAAGGAGAAAGAGGCAGCAGACTTGCACTTGGCTGAAGACAGTGACCAGCTTGTTGTACAGAGCAGTAACTAATAATTACGTAATTGTGGAGTGGTGTTTATTGAAGCCAGACTGCTGGGGGTTGAGGAGTGAGTTGGAATTGGAGGCAGTCATTGAGCCGTTTAGGGTCAATTCTCTCATTCACTTGGATAGACAAGAAAAATTGGCGATCGGACGGTAGTTGGAAAGGCTTTCCTTGTAAAGTTTTGGTTCCTTCAGAATGGACGAGACGAGAGTGCTTGAAGACCATAGGGATGCTGCAAGTTGAGAGTGACAGATTGTTTGGTGATTACAAGCACGAGAACCGAGATACTGTCTTATAGGAGAGTAACGAGATAGATCAAGTCCGCGTTGCTTGTTAGGAAATCAGTTTAGAAGAAGTGACGCGTCTGCTTCAGTGGCAGGAGAGAATGGGAAACGAAGACTAAGGAGAAAGAGTAGAGTAGGGAGAGAGAGAGTACCGGGGAGTGCTAGAGGCTAGCTGGAGGCATGTATTATAGTGTGAAGTGAAGAAATGTTAATACAACCTATACAGATTACAGAGGTGCTCCCAGGTAAGAAAATTAGAGAAGAAGCCACTCAAGCTATATAAAAATACTCTGCGCCTTATTCTAATTCTCATATCAGGGCAAGAGGATTGCCTTGTCTTGAGAATTAAGACGAGGCACTCGCCTAGCTCGTATTGCCTCATACTTGCTATGGACTTGCACAGCAGCACCTGCAAGCCAAGGGTTTACCTCCAAATTTGACAAGGTGTTCACAAAGCTAGAGACATTAAGGATTTTTTTACAATAGGAGCGCAGTCACCCATTTAATTGGAGCATGCAATTGAACAGGCACCTTTAAAGTCAGACCAGTGTGATTTTCAATAGACAGGAAACCCAGGTTCAAGAACAGGATATGAGGGAAGTAAGCTAGCAAGCAAGAGACTCTGGACTCTCTCTCTCTCTCTCTCTCTCTCTCTCTCTCTCTCTCTCTCTCTCTCTCTCTCTCTATATATATATATATATATATATATATATATATATATATATATATATATATATATATATATCTATCTATCTATCTATCTATCTATCTATCTCTCTCTCGCTCATGCCAATACTCAGTCACTTCAATACGTGAAACCTGCAATTTTCAACTGCATATATACCACCTGTGTAATTGCAGAAGAAGAAATCTCGTCGCTGGACATGCTATATGGATTTTTTAGATTTCACCTGTAACTTTATAGTTTTAACCTCTTTTGTTTTTAGGCCTCATGAGCTTCCCCAAGCTTTGTAAATATTTTGAGCAACTTGGGCGGAACTTCTGGAGATTTCTCGGCTTTCAAAAGCCTCCTCTTTTGTTGGTTTACGTTGTGGGTTCGCACATCGAAATTTCAGAGGAGCTCTACCAAACAGCAAGCATGGCTTCAAAGATGAGAATGGTTACTAAATTATCTAGTGTTGGAAATTCTTCTTTTTCACTTCATGCGTCCATGATAGATGAAAAATCCGGACGAGTAATGGCAACAAACTTCAGAGAGATGGTCCACATAAGTGCACAAAGCAGAAAACCCGAACCACTAACTCCAATCTTCAGGCAAAAGGCCAACAGACTTCTTAATGGCTTTCAATTACAGGTACCTCCAAGATTGTTGCTGCCTTCAGTCAACAGAGAAAACTGCTACTGCTGCAAGATTACAGTGCTCAATGTTGACATGGACATATATTACCATACAACTCAACTTAAGTACGTCGATTACGCTCTCGAGTGTGCTGCACGGGCTACTGAATCTGGATACTACAAGAAGCTAAAGGGAGATATTTATGATTATTGTGTGAAGAAGTCCAGTTTTGTACACATTGGCGAATCCCGTGCATATGATGAGTTGTTGGTCATGACTTGGGAAGACCAATTGAACCCACTGTTGCTTTACTTTGTAGTCACCAAGAATGAAAAAGACATATGTCAAGCGAAGATGGAATTCTATGACTCATATGTTTACAGTAATTTATAAGGCTCAGTGTTCAACTGTTTACATAGTTCATAATAGTGATGACTTCCGGAAATGAAGAAATTGTTCTGCAATAATAGAAAAGAACTTGGGAAATTTGAAACACATTCTAAAATGAATCTACATTCCGGTGCACAGCAAGAATTGACTGAAGGTTATTGCACAATTCTATGATCGAGACTGAAGAGAACAATAACGTATATAGAACAGAGACCAATAGTTGATAAGAACCGACCACAGGAGCATAGATTTATTAATAGTACTGAGAAGCCAATTGAATAGTTTAACATAAGGATTAAGAACTATACAAACAGATCTATTCACTATGTGACAAGTCGAAATTGTAGGAGAGTTGTTCCAGTTCAATTTTATAATAAAGGAAGATGACTTTGATGATAATATACATAATTTGTATGATGTAACTATTTGTTCCATTCATACTGACATACAGCCTTTAAAGAAATCTGTCAATTTAATGGTCGGTGTTGCAGAGATTTTATTTATGTTATGATTGGTGTATTTGTGATAAGACAATTTAATCATTGTCTGGCAAGATAAGAGTCTAAAGTAGAAGAAAGACAAAACAAGGAAGGGTAAACAAACTGATGCCCAGTATAAAATAAAGCAATTATAACGGTTTTTTAAAATAAACGAACGATGAATCAGCAAGTCATGTTTTGCTTTTTACATCTTCAGGCCGAATTTAAAAGTGACAGAAATGTAAAAAATGTTGACGAAAAAAGACTGGTCACAATAAGATCTTACTAGTGGAGTCTAAAAGTACAGATTCGCATTATACAATTGTCTTCATTTCAAAGACAATAATGTGTTAACAGATCATTTTGCTGTGAGAATCACGCTGTGCTGAACGCAAAGATTATAATCAAATTAAGGCAGTGTTGTATGCAAGACTTGAAACTTCAAAACCAATACGAGACCAAGACAGTGAGGTGCCGAGACCGAGACAGTGAAGCACCGAGACCGAGACACTAGGTTCAAGACAATACGCGACAGTAAAACACAGTGATCATTATATAAAAGGCTGTGAAATATACCAATGTATCAGTTTTCCAGAATAATGTTCATTTGTATTTTCAATTTGAAACTAATAATGTACAAGTATCAATTCCCGAGAACAGTTTTTATATTACATTTTATCGCGTTTATCTTTTCGATATATCTTCTTCGGCCTATCTTCGGAATAGTATAAAGAAAGCCTTTTTAAACACGTCTGAAAGTTTCTAGACGATTTTAAACAAGCAAATTTGATACCAAATACCAAACGAAATTATAACTTTGCGCATATCCTTTCTCACCCTGAGAAACTCAGGGAAGCTGTTCCGATCGTTTCGATTATGGAGGTTTTCACCAATGACAAGCGGCACGCCATAGCTATTGTTGCTCGATTAAACTTCAAATTGCGTAAACGCGAACTTCACAATTTCAGATTCACTCTCAGATATTTTTTCCACTTTAAGATAATTGAATTGATTTCAGTATCATGTGACTCGCGCGTTAACCAGAATTATCGTTTCTCGTAGATTCCGGTTTTAGTTTCTAGCGCAAGATTTTAAGACAGTTAACACAAAACTTACCGTGACCGCGTGCTCGAGACAGAACAAGACTTTCATTTCAAGCCAGTTTCTAAATGTCGAGACACTACCGCGAGACCGAGACAACAGGCTTCCGAGACCGAGACAAAAAAATTAAAAGACTGTCTCGAGACCGAGACACTGTCTCGAGACCGAGACACTGTCTAGAGACCATACAACTCTGAGTTTAGGCCCTGTTTGATATATCCAATCAAAGAACAATGCTCCAGGGATACGCACACTTAAGTTTAATTTAGACTAATTTCCAGTGTTGTATGCAAGACTTGAAACTTCAAGACGAGACCGAGACAGTGAGGTACCAAGACCGATACCGAGATACTAGGCTCAAACAGTACGAGACAGTAAAAGACAAGTGATCCTATATCATATGCTGTAAAATAATAATGTATCAGTTTTCGGGAATAACGTTCATTTGTAATTTCAATTTGAAACTTATAATATATATAGTACCAATTGCTGAGAACAGTTTTTATATTACCGAGTTTTATCTTTGTCTCTTCGTCGGCCCATCTTCTGAATAGTATAAAGAAAGTCTTTTTAGACACGTCTGAAATCTTCTATACGATTTTAAACAAGCAAATTCGTTACCAATAGCCTACCTAACGAAATTATAAATTTGCGCATATTCTTACTCACCCTTAGAAACTCGGAAGTTGTTCCGATCGTTTCAATTATGGTGGCTTTTCATCAATAACAAACGTCACGCTGTAGCTATTGTTTGTCAATAACTTCAAATTGCGTAAAAGGAAACTTCACAATTTCAGGTTCTCACTCAGACATTTTCCCCACTTTAAGATTATTGAATTGATTACAGTACCGTGTGACTCGCGCGTTAGCAAGAATTACCGTTTTTCGTAGATTCCGGTTTCAGTTTCTAGCGCAAGATTTAAAGACAGGTATCGCGAAACTTATCCAGACCGCTTGTTCGAGACAGAACAAGACCTTCACTTCAAGACAGTTTCTAAAAATTCGAGACACTACCTCGAGATCGAGACAGCAGGCTTCCGAGACCGAGACACTAAAAAATGTCTTGAGACGTCTCGAGACCGGTACACTGTCTCGAGACAATAGAACTCTGCTAATTTCTAATTTAGAATTCTAACCATGGCTTAGGCTTGCAAGTGAAAATGTCCCAATTAAGGGTAGCTCAGTGGTGAAAAAGCAAATAGGAAGAATTGTTTACGGTATGCGGTCTTTTCATCAAGGAACTCATGTAGGCCTATTAGACATCGCTGATCTACCCTGCCCTATAAGCCTAATAATGATGATCTGAGTGTGTTTGTCTTCAACAGTTGGCCTATCTCATTTGTCTTTGCATGAAACGTCGAAGCAAATAAATCGAAATAATAGCTGCATAGGACTACTTTCGATGATTGAAAAACCAACAGTCCGATCTTTAGGCCTACTGCACAGTGGTAGCCTACGTAAGCAAGTGATTGCATGTTCAACTTCCTTCTGGATTACTGGAAAACCAGTTGATGACATTTTTCCCTCATATGTATAGTATATTATTTGCGCAAGTTACAACGACGTCCAGCTAATATGAATTCGTTAACAGTCAAATAATTTTTCCGAATTACAAAATACCGAAACAGATTAATTTATTCGTAGGCCCATTTGTATGATTACGATCTAGTCCACCTGCTAAAGTCCATAAATCAGTGCAATCGTGTAAAAGTGGAAGATAATTTGAAAATTGTTTTTCGCATACATAGATGTATATCAATCAATGTTAGAAGTCAAGCCACTCTCACATTTATCACGAAGTGACTATAAAATGCAAAGATCCAAGATGGCCGTCGCAAATTATAAATTTCATGAATTTCAACTTGTAGTCCAGGAGCAATTGTTATCTCGTTGCGGTTTTGGCGATGGGAAGATGCGGTTGGTGTCATTATCTTCGTATAATGACGGAGATTCATAAAAATTTTGGTGCGTGTTATCCAAACCCTGCAGGCTTTCACAAAACAAGATGGTGGCCATAATGGCCACCGTAAAATATATGTTGTAATAGCTCTGGAACTATATATGCTAGAAAGGTAAATTCAGTGTCTAAGGTGTGACTCCTGAGTCAAGGAATTTAAAAAGTATATTTTCAATATCATCTGAACTTAGCGTGACCTTATACATGAAGGTCACATGGCTAAAGTGGCCAATCAACCATTTCTCAGGAACCATAAGAAATACAGGGGTGCTATCGGTATCTAGAATATGATTCTCAGTGGTAATGAATTTAAAATAAATGCATTTTCAATATTGCCTGAACATCACGTGACCTTGAAGGTTGTTGTTTTGAGAGAAGAGTCCAATTAAAGTAATGTTGCAAAAGTCGACCCTTAGAACAGATCAGAGCGTGCACAAGCATGGACACAGAATTATTATTATTATTATTATTATTAAATTTGTAACGCTCACAAGGTCACACCTAAATGTGAATCTGAGGCGCACAATGAGAGCGATTGTCTAACAGAGCGGATCTGGCACCACATGGGATAGCCGAGATGACTTTCGTGCAGATACAGCATCTGGAAATTATTGAATTGTTGGGGGTTGGGATTGTTCAACCCCCATTTATTTTCAAACCCCGTCCAGTTAATTCTCAGAAATTGCCCTGGGTCAGACAAACCGCCAAATCAGCTTTCAGTGGCTTACTATATCTTAACTGGGTCACTAGTGCATAAGCATTTATGATATTTTATCTTTTAAAAACCGTCATGCTACTTTTTCAATGACATAACAACAAGACTGCAAAAACTGACCTCTAAAGCAGTTGCAATTTTGAATATCTCTGCCATTTATGTTGTAGTATCTAGGGATTTTTGTGACTGTGCAGGCAAGATCGTTTTTAATTGTTTGGAGGCATATTATATGCGAAGAGTCGATGTTCTCATAAAGTAGTCAAGTTTTGAACGAACAATTGATGTGGCTATTGTGCATGCAGTCTTGTAGTTGAGTATTGAGCACAGTCGAGGAAGATCACGGATGTGTATACATATATATATGTGCGAGATAGCTGGGTGATTTGGTCAGAAAAGGTAGGTTTCTTATCGAAAATGATTCCAAGATTGCGGACAGGAGAAGAGTAAGGTGCGGGAGAATGGGGATTTGTTTGAAGAGGGTCGGAGGGGTAAGTAAGTTTGTTTAATTGCTCATGGAGGCCAATTATGAGAAATTATTGTTTAGAAGGGTTTAGGCACATCAGATTGGTGGTCATCCAAGTTGATATAGGGGAAGGTGGGGCAAAACGGCCACTCTCAGGAAAATTGTGTTCAGAGAGCAAAATATAATGAGAGCTGATAAACATTTATGATCAATAACATCTTCTCTGATGCTACAAAATCACCAAACTAAAAAACGTAAATACATTCAAATTTGAGCTTAAAATTGTTTTTAATTATTTTGGTCAGAATGGGCATCTTGCCCCCTCTACGGGGCGACACGCGCATACCTGGACATTTTGCTCCACTGAAAATATTACATACTTTTAGATGCATAGACAGAGTTTTTCTTGGCACTTTATGATTGGCCGGATGGGACTGTGCAGCCATGGAAGCCGCCTGTCTGACAGCATTTGCAGCCTGCCTGGTCCGAGTCACCTGGGGGAATGCACAGCCCAACACGTGTAACTGCATTCCATGCTATACGTTAAATACGACTACTTCAATGACTGGTTTAATCGCACTGTAACATTTCTAAATGTTAAGTTATCCAAGAAAACAAACATCTTTGGCCAACAGTAAACCCATATAATTTTTATTACAAAATAAAAACAGTGAATGTTTACATCTGCTTTTGCAAGATTAGACTTTTGTTGATAACGAGTGATGTGTTCATAGGGAACACGAAAAAACGCTGTCTTTCAACCGGAAATGCATTTAACAAAGTGATTCAAACTAAAATGTGGGTTCGGTATATTAGATGACTGAAAAATGCCTATGGGCGTCTTACCTCCCAAGGGCGTTTTGCCCCACCCTCCCCTAAGGGCGATGGTGTTTGGTATGTGAGTTATTGCGTCAGAAAGTGAGTGAAGGGAGCAAGAAATGAACAGTTGTGTATCGTCAGCGTAGAGATGATAATCTACAGAAGACGACGAAATTTTCAATTTCAATTCCAAATGCAGAGGAAAGGCGTATGATGATCTATGGCATCGAATGTGGCAGGAATGTCTAAGAGACACAACCAAAACTCCAAGAGACTTGTTGATGACCTACCACCATAATAAGTGTGTTGTATAGTGAGGTGAGGAGTGTTTCAGTAGAGTGATGTTTGGTGTATGCAGATTGATTTGGGTTGAAGAGATTGTTTGGGGTTAGGAAGCCATTGAGATGAGAGAGGACAACCCGTTCCGAGGGTTTGGATAAGAAAGAGAGATTTGAAATGGGACGGTAGTTGGACAGGAGTTCTTTGTCTAGGGATGGTTTTTTTAAGGAGTGGTTTGACAACTGAGTCTTTGAAAAGCATAGGAAAAGTACCGGTTGACAGAGACAGGTTGATGATTTTTGTTATAGTAAGAACGAGAAGAGTTGCACAGTCTGTAACTGATCCTACCGGAGACGTCATAATTACGTCTCCAATAAATAACACTACATAGGGCTAGGGTTGGGCTTAAGGTTGAGATTCGGGCTGGGGTTATGGCTGAGGTAAGAGTTAGGTTTAGGGTGGGGTTAGGGCTGGGGGTTAGGATTAGGGTTAGGACTGAGGGTTAGGGTTAGGGTTGGGGTTAGAGTTGATGTTAGGGCCAGTGTTCAATTCTGGCCACCACTCTAATTGCACAGTGCCTTGTACCGACGTGTGACGCTATTATAGCCACCACAGGAGGTCTACTGTACTTTGCCAACACATAAACTGGTTAGCGGTGAACTAAAATTTACATGAAAGTTGGTTTTAATGCATTGCGGTCAATTAAACTTGAAGTACCACACAGAATAAACGTCTTCTGACCCAATTTTAAGCCCTAGTTTTTAAGTCAAAACGTCAATAAAATTAAGAGTAAAATATAGTCACATAAGGAATTTCACCTACTATCGCTCAGCCACACAAAATGATCATTTTTACATCAAATCTTAAATTTACAGCGTGGCTTGACCCCAAAATATCTTCTAAAACATGTTAGGCGTGTATACTCCGAAAATCAAATTCTCTTCCACTTTTACACGATTTATCTATCTAGCCATCGGACTAGTCATCAAATCGTCAAGTTAGTGTATTTTATATCTATGGTGCATCTTGCATAGGTCAACTTCCGGTCCAGATTTTAGCTGTTCTAGGTCATAGATTTAATAAATCTATGTTCTAGATTTAATACGCGTACTTTGGATGTGTATAGCATAGGTGTATAGTCCTTGAGTTTGACAAGGATTCCATATAGTTGAGGTTTGAACACGTTTGCCTAGGCAAGTAAATTCCGCTGGAACTGGATTCGACAAAATGGAAGGATCAGAAGAAGCAGATGTCAAGCTCTCTGTGCTCAAAAAACGGTATCGACGGTAAGTCACAAGTCGGCTTGCATTGTTTTGTTAACTATAATATCTTATCGGTGTGCCAACATTCCGCGCATGCGCACTGGTAAAAAATATCTTAATTTATAATATGCGTCATGAGGGTGGATTAAGGTCAGGTTAGGGTATTGCTGTCTACTGTTTCTAGACTCATGGCTCTCGTCTAATCGCCTCTCTCTGAACCTTAGCACAACCTGGCTTGGAGGCCTAGTCCAGCTAGGCAAGATCGACTTGGTGACCCTCCGTCAGACTTTCCCCAACATCTTACTTTCCCTATCTGTTCGAGATCTTGGTCTCCTTCTAAACCCTACCCTTTCCCTATCTGGCCACATAGATGCCATTTCCCACTCCTGCTTCTATCACCTATGCCGGATCCGCTCTATTAGACAGTTGCATGCTGTATCAATGCTTGTGCAGGCTCTGATCTCAGAGGTCGAGCACCTCTGAGTAGGTATCTTGAAGGGGCGCTTTATCAAGAATTTTTGATTGATTGATTAATCTATTCTAGGGTTGACTTTGACAACATTACCTTCATTGTACTCTCCTCTCACAGCATTTTCAAGCTCCAGTCCACTCTCAATGCTACTACCCTAGTAACCGGTGGAATTCCAAAATGTGATCACATCTCATCCTGTTAAAACCCCTGTGCTGATGCATAACTGTCTCATTGGATCTGCCCCCTTCTGCCTCTCTGCAGAGAGTCCGGAAGATATCATCTATTCCGCGCCGGGACTTCTGGTGATTCCCCTCATGTGCTCTGCCATGGCCCAATCCAGAAGCTTTGCCTGTGTGGTTCCCACAATCTTGAACAGCCTCTCCTTTCCTCTTTGGGTGGAGCTGCTCTCTCTCTCCTCTGCTGCCTTCCGGAAGTGCATGAAGACTTTTCTGTTCTACGTTGAGCTATGTGTTGAGTCTTGAGTGCCTCTGATTCGAGTGGTGCTATATAAGTGCTCCATTACATTGCATTACATTACACATCGGTGGTTTAACAAAAGCATGATGCATTCTAGCAAGCATACCTGAAGGGTCACACTAAATGCCCATTGTTCGGGCCGTTGTGTATAATTTTGTTTTGAGCTCAATCTAGTGCGTTAATTAGAATGCTGTACTTTTAAATGTATTGTTCACCAGAGTGTGGCTCTGCAGTTGGTTAAATAAAGAATATAATTACTTACTTTTATGTGAATTTTTAACTTGGATAACTGTACATTGTGGAATATTTGCTATGCTGTTGCAGGCTAGCATCAGCCTTGCCAGTCCCATCGGATAAAAGCATCAGTGACTTCACAATTCTGTTGGATGGGTTTAAGTACGATGACTTTAACAGAGCAGGTATTCATCTTAAATAATTTGTAAAAAATTGGTCAAAACCTATGCTTCGACTTTTTGTATAATATGATTACAATGACTGTTGGCATCATGGGTCCAAATTCTGTTGTGTTGAGGTCCTTCCTCTCTTTGTGTACTTAGACAATGATTACTAGGTTCTCACAGATTGATTGGTCCCTGGTATTCCACAGGGTTCCATTCTGGGCCTCATGTCCTCTATATGAGCGATTCCCAACCTTTATTTTTTAAATGTTACGCCTTTTGTGGTCAGTGGGCACATATAATCAGCATCAGTTCCTAACACTAGCAATTGGATGGTGATGGATAGGAAGAAATGACTATCATTGTCTTTGATTATCTGTCAAGTGCATAGATTGTAGTTCACACTTCCATACTGGTCCTGTTTGGTCCTGTCCTGCTTAGTATTCTAATTGCACTCCAGATCTAACAAAACCAAATCAAGATTGATTAGAATGCCAAGAAGACGAAGTCACAGAGTGGTGGGTAGATTATACCAGAAAGGTTGGCTGACAATGGCAAAACTTCTATGCTGGGCCATGGAAGTTCAGATTAGTGGGACTACCACAACAGGACACCATTCATGGCTGAGAAAGATATAAGAGGTCTACCAACTTGCATGTATGGCAACCTTAAATAAACCACATAGCATTTATATTTCATATGCTAAAGAGAAGTCTTAGCTTTCAATTTGTCTATGTTTTCATTTTGCAATGATGCCAAGTACAAAATGATATTGCATAAATATTAAGAGAAACACAGTTAGGGTGCTTAAATGACAAGCTGCTTTAGTTTCTAGTCATTTTCGTACATGCTTGCCGTTATAGTGTTCTAGCTAATTGCTGAAGCTGAAATCTTATCCACTGATCTTGTAGACAATGTGTTTGATATGGCATGTCCAGAGAGAACATGTGGCACTATAGAGCAATATCATACTAACCAAATGACCCATAACTTTAAAAGCCATTTGATGCTGTGTTCCGATTTTTAAGTCTAATAAATTTTACTTAACCTATATTTTTTTTAGTAAGTTGTTGACAATATTCGTTCTGTGTTGCATTTTTAGGCTTGATTAGCATACCTAAACTTTGTAAGTATTTTGAGTCACTTTGGCTTAATATTTGGCATACCATTGGCATTGTGGAGCATGACGTTCAATTCCTTTTTATGCTCGGGTGTCACATCAAAGTTTCATCGGAGCTTTACAGAACAGCAAGCATGATGTCAAAGATGAGGATGATCATGAAAGTGTCGAATGTTGGGAATTCGTCTTTATCATTTCATATTTCAATTGTCGATGAAGCGTCAGGGGAGTTGATGGCAACAATGTTCCGAAACATGGTTCACGTGAACTCTGTCACAAGAAAACCTCAGCCGTTATCTCCAGCCTTCAAACAATGGTTGCACAATATTTTGGGTGATTTTGATATTCAGTTACCTCCACGTCTGGTGCTACCTTCAGTAGATAGAGAAAGCTGCTTTGGCTGCAAATTAATTGTTAATAATACTGACATGGACTATCATAATCATACAACTCAGGTGAAATATGTTGATTACATTCTGGAGTGTGCAGCTCAAGCGACTGCATCTGGATACTACAAGGAACTAAGGAGAGATATTTTCAATTATTGCATTCAAAAATGTAGTATTGTACATTCTGGTGAATCCCATGCACATGACGAGTTGTTGGTCACGACCTGGGAAGACCAGTTGAACCCATTTTTGCTTTACTTTGTTGTCACCAAGGATGGCAGAGGCATATGTCAAGCACAGATCGAGTTTTATGATCCATATATTCACAGCAATTTATAGAATCACTGGACTTACAGTAAATAGTTGATATCCTTATAATTATGGGTTAACAAGACAAATATTGTTTATTTTTGCAGAGAACTACCAACGTTTCAGTTTAATTTTCTATGTAGTAGCAAAATCGTACGTGATGACAAAGATTTGTTCGTAATTTTTGTTTTTCTTCTGTTTATAGAAAAGAGAGTTTGTGATATTTTGCTTCTCATTGAACAGATTTTCGGCGATGTTTAATTTGCTTCTCTTCTTCTGCCTAATTGCTACCGAAAATGTTTATACTTTCGTATGAAACTTCTACTTATCCTGCATAATGGCGAATTTACAGCGATAAATACATGTCAACAGGCCTAATTTATACTTTTCCTCTACAGAATATTAGTAACACTTGTTTTAAAGATAAATTTGCTGCCAAGGGTTAATAACTTCTTGACTTGAGTCCTAACTAAAACTCCAGAATATGAAGATGACCTCTGTGCTTAAATATTTGCATTAGCGACCTGTTCAGCTAACAATTAGTCTCAAGTTGAGCTATTTGCTAAGCAAAACCTGATCCCTGGCTAGCCTCAATAAGACTTACTTACAATCAGTTCTTGTTTTCCAGATTCATCATTATTCAACTAGGTCATTTGATTATCTTTGTCAGGTGATATATAAATCAATTACTGTTCTTTGTGAGCGATCATATCGATTTTTAAATACATTGACCAAGACACCATACATGTACATTAGACACTTATAATTGTTGCCTTTATACTGTGTATAGTTCCAAGTAGGCTATACTTGTCAACGTAAGTGTACACCCTAGCAAGTTTCGATGGAAGTACAAAATGCTGATTTCTCAAAAGTATTTTGAATAACTATATTGAAAAGTATTTTCAAAATACTATTTTATTTTGTATTTTCTCAAATACGTTTGAATATTTGTTTGTTTTGTAGTTTCAATATAGTTTTAAAATATTTTGCTAATCACTCGCAAATAGATCAGTATAATTTGTGTTATTGGGGTATTATCGACCTATTAAAACTAGCAGCAGTTTCGAGCATCTAGGCTTATAATTATCTTTAAACTAATATTGATATACCCTGAAATACTTTGTTGGGTGGCAGAAATTTTCACACTCCGCCCGGGTTACAATGGTAGGTTGATCCATTTGAAGAACAGTCGTATTGCATATACATGTAGGTATTGAATATGCTTACACGTATTTCTGTCAATCAGTTTGTATACGATAACCAGATCATAACCTGTACACTTAACCGGTATTCAAAATGGCATGTCTGACTTTATCATAATGTTTGGATCCAGCCTCGTTGGAGAAGCCTCAAACTGCTATATCAGTTGAGAGCATTATTGACTCTCGCAGGGTCTTCCCTATGTTTGAGATAGGCAATTATATAGGCCTAACGACGGGTTGTTTTCAGACAACTACAATATTTTATAAGTGCTCATTGTACAGGATGCTGTGGTGGGGAATGGCTTGCTATTTGAGCGTTTTCTGATTCACAGGCAACGGCATCTTACATCGTTTGTCTATTTGTAAAAATAATGTGAGCGTTGCCGTTTAAGCTTATATTGCAATATTCGAAGGCCAGTTACTTGTAATTAATTTAACATGAAAGCGTATGCCATTGACAAAGTGGATCGTTCCTCGTTTTCTCTTTTTCATTAATTCATTCACAGAATTTATGTAGCGCCCTTAAAGAAACTTACTAAGGAGCACTAACAGCCCAGCCACGACTAAAGAAAAAAGACTTCAGAGACTTGTAAAATTTGACGGTTGGGCCACGAGCAATTAGCGGAGCTCAAATTGGAGCTCATTCCATAATGAAGGACCCACAACCGAGAAAGCACAGCGTTGCCTAATAGCCAAGCGAGCATATGGAACTAGAGGCTCACCCTTCGTCGCAGAGCGAAGCACCTGACGCGCTACGACGTCAGACACTGGGCGGAAAAGAAAACGTAGGTAGGATGGAGCACACACAAAAATGCAACGCGAAACCAGAGCAGCAATGCGGTATGGAATTCGCTGCGAAACTGGAAGCCAATGCAATAACATCGCACATGTATGCAGAAGCAGAGGAGAATTTAGGAAAGCTCTCAATCAGCCGATCGCAGAACCCGATCCAACCGCCCAGAACGGTGGCAGAACCACAAGAGGAAGGCAATGTAACTCCCAGATCACGGACCGTGAGGGAATAGGTTATGTGAGGAAAGAGCTGGGTAATTCGGCTATGTCAGTACCCTCAAGTTTCTTACGGCCTCCGAACCAAATAAACTGCACTTTAGAGGGGTTAAGAAGAGCTGATTGGAGACCATCCAAGCAGAGGTCAGTCCATGGTCATACACCTCTTACTCCCAGTAGCCACCATATCCGATAAGCGCGTGTGGGTAGGCTGGCTTATATAAGTGCGTGTTAGCTTTTATAAGCTAGTCTAATCAAGACTTTCTTTTTTGGCGGGGTATAGTACGTAGGCCTATAGGTCGGTAGCGCCTCTGATCACAGTTATCTCGGAGAGGCACTATATAAATTCAGCAGATTGATGTGAAAATTCAGTGTTTCGCTAAATCATAATTAAGCCTACTTCAACTCGTTTTCACACAAGTTCTTGAAGGCACTGAAAACCTCCACTTTGATTTTCTGACCGGTAGTTGGTTGAAGGTGCATCTTTGTCCAATATGTAGCTCAATTTGACCTCATGTAATTTAGAACCAAATAATATACACCTTTGGTGCTTTTTAACCAATAGTTTTGGTGCGATATGTCTTATCTTCATCAACCGTCAAGTTAATTGGTTTTTATTACTGTTGACAATATCTTGTTGATTTGAAGATTTGGAATGTTGCCTTTGCTTCAGCTTTCAATTCGAGCTACTCTTTTCACTTAGGCTATCTCAACAATTTCTATCGCCCGAGAAAGACGTAGGCATATCACCCGTTGAATGATTAACGCTTTTTTATCGATTTGAAATGCAATAACAGTATTTGCTGGGGGTTCGAGTTATTTTGATGTTGTCTGAGATCTTCGTAGTCTAACTAAGGGTTGGCCTTTAATTGTGCACTTCACAGAGTACGCCTCGAGGCCTACATTGAAAGGATTGTTATCATTGAAGGTTACGCACTGTTTCAGGATGCTCTCGTTGTGGAATATACACGATGTGACCGGAGTTAGTACCAAGATGTCGAGGTGGCGACTGTTTGTTTTCCGCAGCATTCGACTCCTTATAACTTATTGCTTTACTTAAAGTTACGCAATTCTGATTTGAAACATATTTAGACTTTATTAGGTTTGTCATTTTCGTCGAGATATTTTATTAAGGACATTCATAAGGCTTAGGCTTATACATACGTAGTGTCTGTTTAGTAGGTCTATTAATGCAATGTAGGCCTACTCGCACTCGTCTGCAGTTGAATCGAATGGTAGGTCGTATTCGCTGCCATAATATATCATTGTCTCTGACTTATCAACAAGTCATTATCGGCTGCTTTGGAGCGATTAGCGCAAGCGTAACAGTGAAGTACACCAGTCTCACTCTCTGTTTGCGTTAGACCAGTTGCTCATACAAGACTGTCCTTATCGCACTGTTCGAACAATCCACCGAGTACAACAACTCGTATCGTATCTTGCGAACCCAGGTGGCTACTCTGATTTATAGTGCAAGATTTGTATATATAAGGCTTCACAGGAATAGTGCGTCGATATGTAATATCATGAGCTCGCAGTTTAGGCCTACTAGATACCAAGGTAAAACAGTAGTCTACATTTTTGTCTGCTGAGAAAATAACAGGCTACAAATAATGTAGCTTTTTGCAATTAAAAGGAACGATGCGTATGCGGCGTGTTTAAAGATGAAGCTTTACAGAGATAAAGTTTCAGAACTTGTAAGTAAACATGTCTCCAATATTGAAGTCTATAATAAATTTTCGTCATGTCATTTAGAACGTATATTTTAAGTAGATGATTACAGCAAATAATTATTGCAGATGAACTAACTGAGAAATGATAGCAAGTCATGAAAAAAAATGTGAGTATGAATATGGTGCTGCTGCTGATGATGATGGTTGTAGCTGCATTACGACATTTTATACAGCGCCGTTTGTGGCAAGCTGCTTCTAGGGTGCTTTGCAAGGCATTTGCTCACAGTCAGTGTA